>OVAX01000081.1:0-141262 GCA_900406405.1 Lepidium africanum | reverse complement strand
CTCATTCTCTCTCTATACTCAAATCTCTTATTCTCTAATCTATATTCCGTAAATTCTAACAGACTTGTGGTTATGTAAGGAACGATAGATGTTTCCTCCGAATGTGCGAATCGGTGAGATTACTTCGCTTTATGTTTCTCTGACTTAATGTGGGATATGTTGGCTTATTAAACTTCCGAAGTCAAAGTCACTTCATACTATAGGGCGAAGTAGGCTTAATTGAGTTGTCAAATTACTCACACTACTGAACTTATCAATCCAAATGAGTATTTGATGTTATTTATTTTATAGATCTATACATTATCTTGTTTTGTGTGGTAATGAAAAGGCCTTTGCTATCAAAATCAATCTAATTGATCAATTCAATATATTTTGTATTTATGTCTTCTGTTTCTTCTTAGTTTTCTATGTGATGGTAACCAGTCTACGTGCCAGTATTGGTTTAAGTCAAGGGTCAAGCATATGTAAGTCCAAATTTTAACTTGCTTAGTCCTGCTAATATATGAGAGGTTCTGGCTTTTTAAGCTTTAAACTAAAACTTTTTCTTTAAAAAATAATAGTTTCTGGAACAGTTTACATTGACTGTTCTGGAGAACGTATTGAAACAATCAAAGCACAAAGAGCATCATGAGTAGATTTGTTGAGCAGCAGAGACCAAGATGCTCCCCCCTGACTCTGATCATAGACTGCTGCCAGCCACTTACGGAATCTGTTCCTGAGTTCCTTACAAATATTAGTCTGTCAGATCTTTACAACATCCCTGGTGAATCCGTGCCAATGAATCCAGAGATCTTTAGCGCAATGAGAGCAGGGAACAGAGACTTTGTGGAGAAGATGAGAAACTCTACAACTCCAATGCCATGTTTGAAGAATGATAAGGGAGATTCCATTCTTCACCTTGCTGCTGCTTCGGGTAATCATAAACTAGTGGAGAGCATTATCTCTGAATGCCCATCCCTTCTTTTAGAGCCAAACTGGAAGGACCAGATTCCACTCCATGCTGCTGCTTTTGCTGGTCGTTTAGCTGTTGTAAAGACTCTTGTAGCATCCATAACATATTTTTCATCTAGAATATTGTCTGAAGAAGAGAGGGGAAGATTTAATCTATATCTTCTTAAGGACATAGATGGAGATACACCACTGCATGCAGCATTGAAGAGGCCTCATCTGAAGACTGCTCTCTGCCTCGTGAATGCAAACAAGCATGGGTCATTTCTTGAGAATAATGAGGGAATATCTCCCTTGTACATGGCTGTAGAAGCTGGAGGTCTAGCTCTAGTGAAATTAATGTTGGAAAGTCTTGTGGATAACGCCTCAGGCCAAATTTTTAATTTAGCCTCAAAGTTAGAAGGGAGGAATTGGCTTGTACACGCAGCACTTAAAGCAAAGAACAGAGGTATGTTTTCCCCTTTTTACTCTGTTAGTGTTATGTTGAAAAAAAGAAAAAATCTGTGTTCGTATTCCTTACCTCAAAATTCAAGAAGCTAACTGAATTTACCATTTGTCTGAGCAGATATCCTCAACGCTATTCTTGACAAAGAACCAAGTCTTATCAATGAACGAGATGAAGAAGGAAGGACTTGTCTTTCATTTGGTGCATCCTTAGGTTATTATAAAGGAGTATGCAACCTGTTAGATCGATCGACATCAAGCGTCTTCGTATGCGACGATGATGGCTTGTTTCCAATCCATATGGCCGTAGAGAAAGGTCATGTGGATGTTGTAAAAGAGATTCTAAAAAGATGTCCACATTCGATAGAGCTACTAAATAAACAAGGGCAAAACATTCTTCACATTGCAGCCAAGAGTGGGAAAACTAGATCTTTGCTTTCAAAGTATATCAAGAAACTTGATAGGAAGAAGAGTCATCTGATCGAGGAGCAAGATGCGGAAGGTAATACACCTCTGCATCTAGCCACCATAAATTGGCGCCCTCAAACTGTTATGGACCTTACAAATGTTTCTTTGAGTGCCAAAAAAACCCAAAATAAAAAGAACAAAGATGGCTTGACACCACTTGATATTGCAGAGTTAAAGCTACAGCCTGACTATGTCTTCAGGGAGGTATATATAAATCATAACCTAATAAACTATTTTGTTCCAAAATTAAATGATATATGCCTTTATGTTCATCACTTTTCTTTTTTTTTCTGTGTGTTATGAAATGTCAGAGATTGACTCTGATGATCTTGTTAGTCACTTACAAACCAAAAAGTGTTTCTCGGCTACCAACGAATGGGATGACACTAAGAAGCAGGTCAGAGAATCAAGAGAGTGGTAGAAACAAATACAAAGACCAAGTTAACATCCTTCTACTAGTGGCAACTCTTGTAGCCACAGTAACGTTTGCTGCAGGTATTGCAGTACCTGGAGGATTTAATAACTCCCCACCAGACTTGGGCAAAGCCAGTTTGGCCAAAGACATCAACTTCAACTTATTTGTGCTATGTGACAGTGTGGCACTGTACAGCTCTCTTGTAACAATAGTTGCTCTTATCTGGGCTCAGTTGGGTGATCAAGAACTCGTTCAGAGAGCCTATCAATTGGCCTTGCCATCACTGTTCACGTCTCTATTCTTCATGTCAGAAGCATTCAATCAAGCCTTGCGTTCTACGATTCCTTATTCGATCGCTAGTCTAGTTTTATATTTTCTCTTCCTTTTTTTGGTTTCTGTACTCTTTGCCCCTTACGCTGGCCCAGACATCCCAGGCATACGTCTTCTCAAATGTTCAATGCGTTGTTTTCTTTGGATTCTCTTGTTTTTAGTTAATGAAGACGATGCTCAAACACATCACAACACCTCAGGCTCTGGTTAAAGCCCCTCTGTGATCTAAGTGGGAAAGTCGAAGAGATGTCTTCTTATCAAATATGATTCAGCTGTTGTTTTGATGTATTCTTATCTATGCCATAATTATTATGCTTGCCATGTATTTTGTTGAAATAAATAAGATCGTTTTACATCGTTTGTTACAAACTTGTGGGTGGTAATTTAGAGTATATAGACTATATATCGTAGCATTAACTTAAACACTGTGTTATATTATTTGTTTTGTTAATTTAGTTAGAAATATTATCACACAATATTTGTATATACTATTATCTTTATATTTAATAAAAAAAAATTAATTAATACGGATAGATTGATATTTGTTTAATAGACTATTCTAGATAATCTACTAATTTATTGGTTATTTAAACAAAAACAAATGGACGACTAATCTACTAATTTATCGGCACTAATATTCAAGATAATCTACAAATTTATTGGTTATTTAAACAAAAAAAAGTGGACGACTAATCTACTTATTTATTGGCACTAATAATCGATTATCTATATCTAAAAGATCACCCGGTTGTTTAAAAGATCAATTGACAATTTTGGGCACTGAAAATCTATTGATTGTTTAAACATAGGCCATTTTTCTATTTTATAGAGATATTTAAAAAATGAATTAATAGATTTTTAATTCCTTTAATCATGTTTTTCTCTGAAATTTTTTAGTTGAAACCATGCAAAGAAAAATAGAAAATTAAAGTTAAGATTCTAAAGCTATGGAAGATATACACTAAAAACTTTGGTCACACCATTGATATGATTCTTTATGATTCTAAGGTATCTTAATAACTATTTATTTATTTGCATTTTTTTAATAATTAAGATTATTTATAATCTCTATATATGATAAAGCGTGGTGTTAACTTAAACATTGTGTTATATTGATCTGTTTTGGACTAGGTCATATTGTTAATAGGAAGTAATTGTCACGTAATATTTGTATTTATTGTTATCTCTTATATTAATAAAAAACAATTATTATTTCTCAATAAGGTTCTATAACTAATTATTATTATTATTTAGATGATACTATTAGTTTGTTTTTACTAGATAGACTTAAATATTATTGGTTTGTAATCTTATACGTAATTATTTTCCTAATTGGTTATTTACTTTATTTTCCTAACAAACTAATTATTTTCCTAATTAAAAATTTACATGCATTATTATTTACTTTATTTTCTTAAAAAACTATTTATATTCCTAATTGAAATTTACATGCACTACTATATAGAGATTCTTTTGTTAAAAATGGTCACACAAATATGACTAATCATCTAACAATCATATACATAACTATTTTCCTAATTAATCATTTAAATATTTCAAAGAAACATTTCAAGAAGTTCAAATATCAAGAGATTATTGGTCCTTTAATTTAACTCAAATACCTAACAATGTTTTAAGATAATATTTCAATTTCATAGTTTATTTATATGTATAATCACATATACTTAAAATTCAAATAGTTAGAAACTTAAATTCCTATGACTGATTTTAAACTTGCCGTCTAAGTTATCCTAAAACGTGGACGTTAAATCAATAAAAAAAGATAGCAACTTATCTTAAATAATATCTTATATTTGGGGTATATTATACGAAAGATATGTTTAGGTTATATCCACGTGATTTTTGGCCCCTAAATAAACTTGCGTATAAAAACTTAGATGAATACCGGTTTTAAACCCTAAACGAATGTTATTCTAAAAAGTTAAATGAACATGAGTTTAAAAACCTAAATGACACGAGTCAAAAAAAATTATATATGAAAATTGAAATGCATCAAAATCTAACAAATATCAAAAAATATATTTCGTGTACATAATAAATTAACTTTTAGTATATTCACATATATAAAATTAATAAATTTACATCATACCATGAAATAGAAATAAAACAAATATCACATATAAATATAAATATTATAAATAAATAAAATAACCCTAAATAAGTAGTAATTTTTCATAAAACCATATCCATGCATAGCCATCATCTAGTTCATATATATGAAGATAGCCCGAAGCAGAGTGTGCTGAACTAAGGATGTATGGTTTTTTCGTCGTTATATTCTTAAGTTATGAATACTAATCACAAAGCGGGGATAGCTCAGTTGGGAGAGCGTCAGACTGAAGATCTGAAGGTCGCGTGTTCGATCCACGCTCACCGCATTCCATTATTTTTATTTCATTTTACTAATCAGGAAAAATCGGTATAACGACGCCGTTTGAAGCGAAAAAACACTTGAATTAGACAAACTGGGCTTTTAATGGATCCTAAACAGCCCATTACATATTTCACGGCCTTTGTATTTGAGCCGACTAATGCGTTCACCCTTTACATAAAGCAGTTAATCGCGTTACGTTCATCTTTTTTGTTTCTTTGAGCGGAGAATTTGGATTAGGAAACGATGGTGTTTCTCTCGATTCCCAACGGGAAGACTCTATCGATTGATGTGAACCCTAATGCAACTACAATCTCTGCCTTCGAACAATTGGTCCACCAGCACAATCGTGATCTTCCACAATCTTTCGTTCGTTATTCGCTCCGTGTGCGAAACCCTAGCCGTGGTTTCGTAGATTCAAAGGGCTTCGACTCGGTTCTATTATCTGATCTCGGTGTCTCTCGTTTCTCTACTTTGATTGTCCATGTTCCTCTTTTGGGTGGGATGCAGAATGGGGGTGGGGGTCCGCCGAAGCCTCGTCTTGATTTCCTCAATTCAAAGCCTCCGTCAAATTATGTCGCCGGTTTGGGTCGTGGTGCTACAGGGTTTACAACGCGTTCCGATATTGGTCCGGCTCGTGCTGCTCCTGATCTGCCTGATCGCTCCGCCGCGGCTGCAGCGGCTGCTCCTGGTGTAGGTCGTGGGGCGGGTAAGCCAAGTGAAGCGGAGGAGGATGAGGAAGCTGAGGAGAAAGGGTACGATGAGAATCAGAAGTTTGATGAGTTTGAAGGGAATGATGCGGGTTTGTTCTCTAACGCTGAGTATGATGAGGATGACAAAGAGGCTGATGCTATTTGGGAATCTATTGATCAAAGGATGGATTCGAGAAGGAAAGACAGGAGAGAAGCGAAGTTAAAGGAAGAAATTGAGAAATACCGAGCTTCAAACCCTAAAATTACTGAGCAGTTTGCGGATCTGAAGAGGAAGTTACAGACTCTATCAGCGGATGAATGGGATAGTATTCCCGAGATTGGGGATTACTCGCTGCGGAACAAGAAGAAGAAGTTTGAGAGCTTTGTGCCTATTCCTGATACGCTTTTGGAAAAGGCTAAGAAGGAAAAAGAGCTCGTCATGGCCTTAGACCCAAAGAGCAGAGCAGCTGGTGGGTCGGAGACACCATGGGCGCAGACTCCAGTGACAGACTTAACCGCTGTCGGTGAGGGAAGAGGTACGGTGTTGTCTCTGAAGCTTGATAGGTTATCGGATTCAGTTTCAGGGCAAACTGTTGTGGATCCTAAAGGCTACTTGACTGACTTGAAGAGTATGAAAAGAACTACTGATGAAGAGATTTATGATCGCAACAGAGCTAGATTGTTATACAAGAGTTTGACCCAGTCGAATCCAAAGAATCCCAATGGTTGGATAGCCGCCGCTAGAGTGGAGGAAATGGATGGGAAGATAAAAGCAGCAAGGCTTCAGATTCAGAGGGGCTGCGAAGAGTGCCCAAAAAATGAGGATGTCTGGCTTGAAGCTTGTAGGTTAGCCAATCCAGAGGATGCCAAGGCTGTTATTGCAAAGGGAGTTAAGCTAATACCCAATTCAGTGAAGCTATGGTTGGAGGCTGCAAAGCTGGAGCGTGATGAAGAGAACAAGAGTAGGGTGTTGAGAAAGGGACTGGAGCATATTCCAGACTCGGTAAGGCTATGGAAGGCTGTTGTTGAGTTGGCTAATGAGGAAGATGCAAGGATTTTACTTCACAGGGCTGTGGAATGCTGCCCTTTGCATCTGGAGCTATGGGTGGCGCTTGCAAGGCTGGAAACATACGACAATTCAAAGAAGGTGTTGAATAAAGCTAGAGAGAAGCTTCCTAAGGAACCAGCAATTTGGATCACCGCTGCTAAGCTAGAGGAAGCTAATGGAAACACAGCTATGGTGGGAAAAATCATTGATAGGGGTATAAAGACTCTGCAAAGAGAAGGGGTTGTTATTGACCGGGAAAGCTGGATGAATGAGGCTGAGGCTTCAGAGAGAGCTGGATCTGTCGCAACATGCCAGGCAATTATTAAGAACACTATTGGTATTGGAGTTGATGAAGAAGATCGAAAGAGAACTTGGGTTGCTGATGCAGAGGAGTGCAAGAAGAGGGGTTCCATTGAGACCGCAAGAGCCATATACGCCCATGCTCTTACCGTTTTCTTGACCAAGAAAAGTATCTGGCTTAAAGCGGCACAGCTTGAGAAGAGCCACGGGAGTAGGGAGTCCCTTGATGCATTGTTGCGTAAGGCTGTGACATATGTTCCTCAGGCTGAGGTTCTCTGGCTCATGGGTGCCAAAGAGAAGTGGCTTGCTGGAGACGTTCCAGCAGCACGTGCTATTCTACAAGAAGCTTATGCTGCAATTCCCAACTCTGAGGAGATCTGGCTTGCTGCTTTTAAGCTTGAGTTTGAGAACAAGGAGCCTGAGAGGGCGAGAATGCTTCTTGCAAAAGCAAGAGAAAGAGGAGGGACTGAGAGAGTCTGGATGAAATCAGCCATTGTTGAGAGGGAACTTGGCAATGTAGAGGAAGAGAGGAGATTGCTTGTTGAAGGCTTGAAGCAATTCCCAACATTCTTCAAGCTTTGGTTAATGCTTGGGCAGCTTGAGGAACGGTTCAAGCATCTGGAACAGGCTAAGAAAGCTTATGAATCTGGTTTGAAGAACTGTCCCCACTGCATACCGCTGTGGCTCTCACTCGCCAATCTTGAAGAGAAAGTGAATGGGCTGAACAAAGCTCGGGCTGTTCTTACCACGGCCAGGAAGAAGAATCCTCAAGGGGCTGAACTGTGGTTAGCAGCTATTCGTGCTGAACTGAGGCATGACAACAAGAAAGAAGCAGAGCACTTGATGTCAAAAGCTCTGCAAGAGTGTCCTAACAGTGGTATTCTCTGGGCTGCTGACATTGAGATGGCACCACGTCCTCGCATAAAAACTAAGAGTGCTGATGCTCTCAAGAAGTGTCCTGACGACCCTCATGTCACTGCAGCTGTCGCCAAGCTCTTTTGGCAAGACAAAAAGGTGGATAAAGCCAGATCATGGTTTAAACGGGCTATTATTTTTAACCCAAATATTGGCGATTCATGGGCTTGGTACTACAAATTTGAACTTCAACATGGCACGGAGGAAACCCAGAAGGACGTTCTGGCCAAATGTGTGGCTTCTGAACCAAAGCATGGTGAAAAATGGCAAGCGATCTCCAAAGCGGTTGAGAATGCTCACCAGCCTATTGAAGTCATCTTGAAGAGAGTTGTGATTGCGTTGAGCAAAGAAGAGAAGGCTGCTTGAGAGTAACAAGTTAATTTTGTTTTTTTCATAATAGTGACCAGATCTTAGTTCGTGTTTTCTCTTTGCAGGCTCAGCTTTTAGCCGTTCATGTTTTTCTTGAGTAGCGAGAGCAGATATTGATTTGCTGAAGTGTTTTCACCATATACTTGTAGAATTCTCAGTTTAACTGAATGCTTCAGTCTTCTTTGTGAGTCTCTGCGTGCTGTTGCTCAGCTATTAACTCTTTCTTTTGTTCATCTATTGCTGATCATTTGTTGTTCCTTTTATGCCATAGCCTTCATTGTTAGGGTGCCTGGTGTCTATGATTGGGCCGCATGATACAAGTCATGAAACCCACTCCAAAGCATCTTTAGACAGTGTAAGCAACTTAATTCCTGAAATGGTTTTTAGACTTGTTTTTCCTCGTTATCAACGCTGATTGTGATAGTAATTCCTAGAAGTAACCTCTATTTGCCGTGATGTTAATTGAACCATTAATTTCTTGCTAACCTCGCACAATTTATTTGCCATCTCTGCAACACCTGCTTCTTTTGGAGAACTGATCCTCAAAACGATCAAGTCCTTGCCCCAGCTTCAGTAGACCCCTGGCTTGGAGAGGACTTGGATCACTGTCAACCTGTGATCACTACTTTATGTGGTAGTCTTGTGTAACTAGCTTTTTAGTGCCAATCTTTTGCTACAGACTTGTACATAACCTCTTCGAAAGGCTTAAGTAGTGTGAACAGTCCATTAGTTGGATTCAGATAGAACCAAATGTGACACCAACACCGGTTCTGTGATACTCCAACATTACCAGTATTTGGTTAACACTGGCATCCAATCTGTGAGCTGCTCGTCACGTTCAACCATAGGGCAAGGTCTGTGAGATCACCAAGGTTTTGGTCTCATGATTTAAAAGTTGTTAAGCATATTATAATCCGCTTTAAGGAAGTTCCTTGAGAACATTGGCAAAATTATGACCAATTCTATCAAACCTGCATTTAAATGAATAGAATATAACTTTCGAGATCCAATAGAGCCAGAGATATCAAACTGCACAATAAGGAAAACATTAGGTCGGAGAAAATGGCAATCGGTTTGGCCACTTGGTTTCTATAATAGGACCACGACGTGATGTATTTTACTATTTTTCATCTTCATTCAAACTATTACATACTTACTTTTGTATATTTAATTCTCTGGTTTAGTAATTTGTATGTTTTGTAGATTTGTATTTCAAATTTTTTTGTCCAATCAAATCTTCTTTGCAGTTTAACTAGTTTTGATATCGGGTACAACTACAACAAAATTTATTATTAACTCAGTATCGATCTAATTATATAATAATAACTTCATACTATTGTAACTAACTTTCATTTTAGAGTGAATTAGGTAAATAACTATTAAATTTACGTAATTAAGTAACTAGCATCTTATATTTTTGTAGGTGTCTGCTCACAAAAAATATGACAAAAATGTTCTTATTCCATGAGAGAAAAAAATACAAGATTATACGTTATTTGTAAGCAATTCATCTTATCTGCTACCTACATTCATAAAAAATAAGAATAACAAACAATGGTATATTTACACTAATATTTAACAAATAAGCAACATATCTTATCTACTAACTATACTCATAATGAATAAAAAAGATTTCGCAATAATAGAGGAGAACAAATGAAAAACATATGAAATTAACAAAAGTTACTTAATCACATTACTCACTTTTAAAAATATGTTAACAGATAAATAACACATAACAAAATAAAAATAAATGAAAATTTTTAACAAAATAAAAATAAAATAGAACCCTATATAAACAAATATGAGTTAACATTCACTCCTTAACTGCTACAAGATTTCTTAAGTGTATTATCATCAAATCTAAAATCATAGGTGACATTGACCTAATTAAAAAAAGTACATGACATCCATTTAATTTCCACAAACAATTCGGTTATCGACTCAAATTTATGTTCATTTTAACCTAATAAATTCATTTTTTGTAATTGGTTATCAAACCCTAAACCCCAAACTCTTTATATTTTTATAGTTCGTCTCTAAACTATAATACCAATATTAAGTAAATCGTACTCCCTCCGTTTCACAATATCGTTTTAGGATTATTTTTCGTTTCAAAATAAGTGTCGTCTTAGATTTAGGATATAACTTTTAGCATAAGTTGTCTACTTTAACCTCATTATTAATCAATAAAAAAAATGTTAAGAGTCAACTAGTTCTCAAGGGTATAATAAAATTTTAATATGTTTTTTTAATTTGTGTGAAAAAATGCTAGAATGACACTTATTATGAAGCATATAAAGTATAAAATATAAAAAAATTATAGTATTAATTGATAAAGACATAGTTAATGTAATTTAATTACACATCTATTTGAACAACCATAAAATTTTAGTTTTAACTAAAGTTTAACTAATTATGAATTTTAAACATCAAAGTTGAACTATGTGCAATTTTGGCTGTTTAGTTTTTATTATTGTTTTAATATATTGCAGCGCACATTTTTGATATTTTTTTGACACTTGTTTAATTTTTTATTTTTTCTAAATAATTTCCGGCACATACGTTTAATTTTTGTTCTTTTTCCTAGTTGGACGATTTAAAGTAGGAGAGTACGTACCAAAAATATTGATACTGCTAAAATTTAAATACACATTCAGTGCTACGTATTACCAAAAGAATGAACCTGAAATAAAAACCAAACAAATTCAAGTTGTACTTTTTAATTATAGGTATGTAATTTAACATTGTACTTACCAAAAATCGTTAATTTAACATCGAACTTTGGATATAGTTGATTAAACATTTAATTTATTGTTGACTTTTGAAAAAATCATCAATCTTGCGTTGACTTGACAAATTGAACATGTCGTTACTCTCAAATTAAAATTATTTCTGAAATCGAAAGCCATATCGATTTTGGAAGTTCGATTAAGTTCTAGTCTTCGTTTTGAAGAACTCTAAGCTTGATTTTTTTTAAAAAAAAATGAACTCAATTCGTCGGTTCGAAATGTTATGTTTAATACTTTTATGTATCATTATTTAGCTCATTCTTAAATATTACTGTAATTATTATTATTTCTATAGAAAAATAGTAAGACAAAATAGCAATGTTATTTTATATTATTAGAATGTTATTACTGTAATTATTATTATTTCTATATAAATTTCAATTGGCTTTTAGAAAAATAAAAATGTTATAAATATAGTTTGGTTGCAAAATTAGAAGAAAAAGAAAAATAGAAATAATAACATTACTGTTTCCCGACCCAAAAAAATAACATTACTGTTTGTTTGAAATACGTATGGGCATTTGGTCAAATGGTTTGGGTTATATTCGGTTCAGGTTCGAGAAATTTGAAATATGAAAAAAAACTAGTTGAATGGTAATATATATATTCGGATAAGTTTGGGTTTGAATTCGGTTTTTGTAAACAATTACCAAACTTTAATTCGGGTTTTTAATAATTTCGAATTACTCGGTAATATTAAGTTAATTGGTTTAAACTTAATCAGTCTTAACATAATAGTATTTTGTTGATGAAGTTTTTTTTAAAATAAAAACCTAAATAATCAAAACCATAATACTAAATTTTGAACCACCTAATAACTCATATTCAATAAAAAAAATATGAGAAAAACAAATAATATAACAAGTGGTAAGGGCAATGGTTGAAAACTAAAACCAAATAATTAATTAACATCTTTATTTAATAGAAAACCTATAATCTTGTTTTGGTATTTTTATTCGGATAACCAATTATCTAAATGGGTTTTAGTAAGATTATCAAACCGAACCGAACCAAACTAATATAGAATTGTTTCCAATCAGATTATTTGGAATTCTCAAACCGGAACTAAATGATTTAATAGTTTAGTTTCGGTCTGGTAAAAAACCATTTAGTTTGAAAAAAAAAAAAAAAAAAAAACAACTCCGCTTTATATAAAACGATTCGACCATTTCGAAACTAAAAATTATCCCCCTTCTATTTCTGTTTCACAGAGGAGTTCTCTAGAGCGAGCTGGGTTTTGCTATCGAAGGATCAGACATTCTCTATTTCGAAATCTAGGTACTGAAACTTAGTTATGATCTTGAGTTTAGTACTGCAGCATTCCTGTTAAGTGTTTAATCGGTTGAATTCTACTTTCCGATTGATTTTAGAATGTTGGTTCTTCTTCGTAATCTAATTATTGGTTGAATCTAACCTAATTATTGGTCCTTTTGTTTCATTTTGCCTCCATGAATCGTCATTTTGGTGAAATTGCGAAGATAATTGGTTTATCATGATTGTCTCTTTTACTTGATTTTCAATTTGATAATGCAAATGCTTTGGTTTGATCTCGCTATCTTCTCCGTTACAATTTTCATTTTGGAAACTGATTTGCCTTTTTAATCCTTTACAGAGTAGTTTTCCGGAGCTGAGGTTAGTTTTGCCATCATATCAAATTCTATAGAGATCAAACTACTCGATTTTGAGGTATTGAAACTTTTGAGTTGTCATTTTGGTGAAATTGCGAAGATAATGGTTTTACGTGATTGTCTCTTTTACGTGATTTTCAATTTGTTGTTGTTTGGTTTGATCTCGCTTTCTCTAAATGATTCTCGAGTTACAATTTTCATTTGGATACTTATATTCACTTTAATGATGATCTAGTTTAGATCTTCAAATTGGAAGTTAAATCTAAGCAAATAACTTGGTCCCTTTTGTTTCATTTTGTAGGATGAAGTGGTGGCCAAAAAAACCAAAAGATATTACCAAACATGTCGGTACACTGTGAGAAGCAATAAGAAAGGCAATGACTATATTACAGATACAAGATATGATAAGTTAGAGAAAAAAATGTAAGAGAAGGACATGGAGAGGGAGAAGGAGGTGCACAGTATATTTGAAGACAAGAACCTATCTCGAATCGTATTATTAGTTTTGAAGACAATGGACAAATATGCTTAAAGATCTAGACAAATACAAGGTCACATGTCCATGGTCTCCCAATTCACAAGCAATATACATACATTACCCATATTTGTCTTTACCTGTTGGAGAGAATTTCAGATGTGTTAAGAACAAGGACTATATTTGATATTGAAATTTCAGATGTGTAAAGACAAGGACATATCTTACATTTGTAAAGACAAGGACAAGGAGCATTTTTGATATTGAAATCTCGTTATATAATACAACTACCCAGACATGGACATGGACACCAAGACAAATGAGAAATGACACTAATACTATTATTAATGGACATATCTCGAATCGTATTACCAGTTTTAAAGACAATGGACAAATATGGTTAAAGACAAATACAAGGACAAGGACACATATCCATGGTTCCCCAATTCACAAGCGAGTATATGGAGACAAGGACAAAATTACATTACAAACCTATTTTCAGTATGAAGACATGGACAAAATTAAATGTCAAATCAAAGACATGGATATATATTTTCTGTTTAACGCCCAATTGTCATGTATGAAGACAAGGACACAAGTCTATTGTCAATGTCTTTACAGAGACATGGACATATGTATGAATGAAGACATGGACATATGTATGATTTGAGACATGGACATATGTATGAATATTGACAAAGACAACTTATGTAGTTGCTATGTTCAATTACGAAATATGGGCTTCGATAAATAACGATATTTACTAAATGACATGGACATTAGTATAAATTTCAATCAATGACATGGGCAAATGTCAATACACGGAGTTGTTAAATATAAAGACAATGAGTAAAGACACTAATACTACTTTATTTCAAACACAGACATATCTCGAATCGTATTACTAGTTTTAAAGATAATGTACAAATATGGTTTAAAGACAAATACAAGGACAAGAGGGTAGTTTTGCAGGATCCAGATTTTTAGTACCCATCTTACCCTGCACAAATGTAACATCGATTAATAACATTTTTTATTTTCTTTGTCCTTGTCTTCAACCCAATCCAGAAAACCTAAACGATTGGAACAAAGACAAAACCTTAATCTATTTAACCCCCCTTTCATCGAAGAAAACACTCAACAACGAGGACAAGGACAACAACTACAACTAATTTAAGAGACTCAGATATTTAATCTACGAACGAGTCACAAAACCCAGAAACTTTCACATTCGACAAAATACACAAACACAAATCATCCTCGTACAATTGCATCAAAAGACTTCAGTTAGTTTTTGTGTAATACGAATTAATACAAAAAAAAAAGAAACAGTAAGAAATTTTACAAACCTAGAGACATGGAGACTCGCCATGGATAATCTTACAAAAAGCGCAGTCGTTTTGAAGATTTGATGATCCAACTTTCTCCTTGCCGGTAAAACTTGTGCTACAATCGGAAACCTTGAGATGCGGGTTTTGGGTTTGGTGGGTCGGATACGAACCATATGCGTTGAGATAAGAATAGAGGATCTGGAAATTAACTCAAGCGAAAGAAGTTTGAAACTGATCGTAGGGCAACACAAGGGGCAGCAACTCCTAGTAATTTCTTTCTAGTTCGAAAGTTATTTTGGTCATTCTAAAATATAAAAAAGGCATTCTGAAAAAGGTCTGAAAAAAAAAAGGGTATTTCAAACAATTAGTTTCTTAAAAATGGCATTTGGGTTGAATTTTTCTTATATTAATTAGTTAAATAATTGGATTAAGGTAACATATTGTATAATTTATAATATATGAAATTTCTACTGTAAGTTGATTCCAATTAATTAGTCACATCATTTTGTATGATAAATATTTAGGTTGTAAACAAAATTTGTTGATTCAATGAGCTATTCCACTCATGACGATTAGTATAATCCATATAGACATACACTTCATGTCACATAACTATCTTTGTGGTTCAGTTAGATTAATATGCATTACATGTCTGCATTATACAAAAAACTAACGTAGTTGGATTAGTAAGTGAGTACCTCTTAGTTCAACACTTCATTTGATATTTGTTTCTCTTCTTATTTGATTGTTTTTTAAGCAGCAGAATTTGACTATATTACGATTAAGACACATCAAAAGAAGAGTGTGTTTCGAACTGTGTAATACTGACTTCTCCGACAGAAACTGACATTGGTGAGTTTGTTGACTTTTCTTTTCTTTGCTTCTCATTTTCTTTTCTCTGCACCTCATTCTTCTCCCTATCCATGTCCTTCTCTTCCATTTTTTTCTCTAACTTATCATATCTTGCATCTGTAATATAATCAATGATTGCCTTTCCTATTGCTTCCCACCCACAGTGTACCGATATGTTTGGTAATATCTTTTGGTTTTTTTGGCCACCACTTCATCCTACAAAATGAAACAACAGGGACCAAGTTATTAGCTTAGATTCAACTTCCAATTCGAACTAATTATGTACGCGTGTAGTTTGATATATTACTAAAACTATTTAGTTTTAACTATTTAGTTATTACTAAACTATTTAGTTTGAACTAATTATATGTATTCTAAGATTAATCCACATTTAAGATAGGGTTGCTTTAAAGGGTAATTATCGAATTATGAGAAGGGAATAAAAAAATGATAAGGTTGGGGAGAAAAGAAAAACTCATTATTGAACCATCATAGCAAGAAATGTAACATTTAAGTGAACTCATATCTAAAATGACTTTTGGTAAATCAAATGCAAGATTAAGTGAATTACCAGATATAAATGGCAAAGTCGTACTCTTGAACAAAACTAGATCTGATTTCCTCTAAAACATCAATCGAAGATAATGACAATCAGAACCGACTGACGAAATTGGGTTAAAAGTTAAAATCTTAATCAAAATTGGCTTCAGCTGTAGTGATGATTTGAGGTAGAAATTGAGAAAAACGAAATCTAGACAATAGAATACAGAATCACAAACAGGATGATGATATAGAAAAGAGTATTTTATTAACAATATTGTGATTCTTCTGTTCTTACGCTTGATTTCTCGATTTGGGTTCTCATGATTCTCAATCACCATTTCTGAATGCAGAAAAAGATTCTATCTTTTTTGTGTCAGTTTCGAAGCTTTTAGGCAAAAGGGTTTTACAGAACAAAAGAGTTTAAGAAAGCGAGAGGAGATAGAGATTGATGAGTTGCAGATTTGGTCACGGACTTTATTGTCTTTTGACAACAACGAAACAGTAAAAGAGGGCATATGAAAGAAGACAAAACAGTAATAGGGTATTTGACACAAATAGTTTTCAAAATAGGATATACTAGATAATTATTTCTTAATATAATTACAAAGTTCTATCTATAATTTAAACATTTATTATACAATGATGTGACTAGTTAGAATCCACTCTAAGTAGAAAAATAAGAAACACCACTTGATTAATCTGGGAGCCATAGTCATGACCTTGAAGAACCAGAATTCGATCTTTCGGTATAGGCTTATCTGATGGAGCGCTACAACAATAATAATGATTCTCGGCAATAATAGCAAAAGATTAGTTTCTTGTTTTATATTTCTTTATCAATTTTTTTAGGATTTTTGCTTTTGTTTTTGGTGTCTAGGTTTCTTCATCCGATGAAATTATAGAAGACTATCTCTCTTAGTTATGAAAATTATTGTCATAATTTCAAAATATTAGAAGTTTGTCTGCTGCTATTGTGGGTACAGGAACGTCTAATTTTTTACCATGTGTCTCGAAAAAAGACTGAGGTGATTTTGCTAATGTGTCAATGGTTGTTCTCACTATTTCCGGTGTGGAAGACCATTAGTTTTCTCTTTGTACTCATTGGTTGAGTTATTTCTATAATGTAATCCGTTCTATTCAGTTTCAATGTGGTACAATGTGAAAAAAAAAACATTTGAGATGATCTAGATTCCTTTCATAATCCATAAATCAATGGCTTATATAAAGCCTTACAGCATTTTTATTGACTCAAACAACTAATTAAGACTCCCTCGACTCAGACTCTAACCAATTCCGGAATCATTTTCTTAATCATTCCTTGGATTTCCCTAGAGCAATCCATAGTTTTCCAACTCTTCCTTATATACGGCTGATAGTACTTAGGGTGAGAGGACATACAATCGTAAAGCTTTTAAAAAGTTCCAGTACACTCTTCAATAAGGTCTTCGGCTTTCTTGTAACAATGTTCCATAGACCCAGCTAATTCTTTGCAATCACCTCCTTTCAAAAATTCCGTAACCTGTTCGTATGCCACTTTTACAGTAGTATGCTCCGGATCTTCCCAGTCAATTGGCCAATCTTCCACTTTCTCTGTCGAAACTTGATCGTTTCCAGGATTGGACTCAAAATCTTCAGTTTTTGGATCCTTTGATGATATGAACCCCATCTTTAGCAGCCGTGAGATCGGTGTGTCTCTGACAGAACTGAGCTAAGAGAAGAGAGATTGATAGGTCAGCAAGAGAACAGGGCGAAGAGAAGCGAGAGAGGTTGAAAAAAATTGCGTGGCTGAAAAGTTATATTTATATTTGCTAAGAAAGTAGAGAATAGGGCGACGAGAAGAGACAGAGGTTCAACGAAATTCGCGGATGAAAAGTTAGTTATATGGTTGGTTTTAGTGACGCCAAAAAAAATCTACGTATAGGGTTTTACTATTATGTTTTTTTTAATATTGGCCCAATAAGTTTTGGGCTTTGACCAGCCCCGTAAACATCTTTTTGAATTATTTTTTACTGTCAAGTATTCATTATATCAAATCAAAAAAGTTCATAAATATTAAAAATACATAGAACATCAGTAATCAAACATACATTTCGACACGTACAACACATACATAACCTAATATTAAATTGAATAATGAAGAAGTGAATTTTCATGATGCTTGTGATATTGAAGCCTTATTCGCCAATGGTTACTAAACTCATTTGTTTCCCTTCTTCAGAATTAATGTCATAAGGATGACACTATCGTTTTTTTGTTATCATGGCTAACATTTCTTGGATGAAATTCTATATTCCTCTAGTGGTATTAATCGATCTCCATTTCCTCATAAAATCTTGTAATATTTCCATATTCTAGAACCAGATATATTGTAATGGATTATAAATTTGAAAGATACCTCCTTCTTTATTAAAATCTGAATGATTAATCTGTCTGATGGTAATCTCTTCACAACGTATTGCTTCCATGATGGTTTTCGCCCTTATCGACTTTTCCACAACAAATTTATGAAGATTTGTTTCATTATTTGGATAGCCACCAACCTTCTAGGATGACACCCGGAAACAATCACAAAACTAAAAGCCGGTGTTAGGTTTGACAAAAACTCAACACAAATTATCGTAATAACCACATCATAGTTGTTGTAAATCTCCTCAGTTAAAGATATCGAAAAGGGACGAATTGGCTCGATAAACAGGAATGATCGAACAATGTTACAGTGTCCCTAAACATATTTCAAAGAAAAGTTTGGTGGGAAACAAGTTTTGGTAGGAAAAAAAGTTTGAAAAAAATATAAAAATTAATAATATGAGGATATTTTAGGTATTTTTCTATAATGAAAATCAATTTTTGAAAATGTTCAACAAATATGGACAACGATGAAAATCTCCTCCTTTGAAAGGTATTTTTGTAATTCTCCTTTTTATATATATCGCTTGTTAGTTTTTAATTTTAATATTCCGGAAATAAAAAAATGTTATTATGAATATATTAATTCATGTACATCTTTAATATTTTATTGTGTAAAAGAATTTTTAGTTGATATAATCTATAAACTTATCATTATCTATCAGATTTTTAAAATATTACGTTTTAATATAACTTTTGATTATCATATTTTGATCTTTTAGATAATCAATTGACACTATACGTTTTATTCATATTTAGATCAAATGTATTTGTATCATATAAATCTTATGCTATAAACAAATATTTAATAGTATACATAATATAGTCTCTTATACAAATATGTAGACCTACTTATATGATTTTAGATTAAAACATAAGAACATTGGGAAAATTATGACCAAATCTATCAAACCTGTATTTAATTGAATAGAATATAACTTTCGAGATCCAATAGAGCCAGAGATATCAAACTGCACAAAAGGAAAACATTAGGTCGGAGAAAATGGCAATCTGCTTGGCCACTTGGGTTCCCAAAATAGGACCACGACACAACTTCACGCTTTACCTAAAGCTTGTTTTTAATGACCACTTATAACATTATCCAAATTCGTTACATTATGTTTCAGAAAACAACTCATTGCGACTACGTATCCATCAGATACAAATAATGTTTATAAAAGAAAAACTGAAATTTTTAACGAAGAAAAAATAGAAAAACAAATCTAACATCGGGCTTTTTAAGCATCATATGATGATAGGACAACATTTTCCAAAGATATAAAGAAATATATAAAAAGATAACGTTATGGGTTGATATATTTGATTTAATGAATAATGTGAGTTAGGAGCATAAGCTGAAAAATATAGAAAGTGGATATATGTGAAACCGCACATTTGACTTTGGTACACTTATCAGATGCTCATGTCTTGTTTGTTGTTGAAATCTTTTATTATTTTTATTATTATTTTAGAATTAAATATCTTACAAGGTTAGACTTTTGTGATCCTCTTATATTTCTGTGGTATGGTTAGTGGTTTGTAGTTGATTTTTATTAGATAAGACATCATCTAAACTATCTTATTCAATGAGTCAGAATTATATCTTCTCATGAGTGTTACTTAACTAGCATTGAATAGCCAATTAAGATAAGGTATTAAATTCCTCCAACAATTTTAGTTTAGTTTCAAATCTAAGTGTGGTTGGTTTCTTTTCATGTATAATTGACAAATATTTTCTACTTAATTGTCAAAAAAAACCTAATATTTACTTGATGTGTAAATTTATTATTATTTTTTGGTAAAAGTTACAGAGATATTATATGAGCAGAATTTTGCAGTCAATGATTATAATGATTGTCATTATTATAGCAAACAAAAAAGAACTAAGTATTTGTTAGAACTGTTTATGTTGAAATATATGATGAGAAATTGTGGATATCCATAATTATTAGGACTGTTTATATTAGAAAATAAGATGAAAAGTGGATACAGATTTGGAGGAAACTTCCTTCTCTACACATAGAATTTGAAGTGTGTTCATAGTTTTTTGGGCTATGAACATGCCTGGAAAATTTTAAATGATTAACGAGTTTGTTCGGTATGTTTTCTATTTCTTATTTCTTGTTGTATAAATTATAAAGCATGTTATTTGATATGTAATGTTAGAGAGTTACTTCAGCATTTTAGGTTTGTTAACAATTCACCTCCTTGTTAGCTTTAGAATATTATATAGCAAAGATATATTGATCAAAAACTGGCAATTTTTAAAAAACTATTATCCAGACAAAGAAGAATTCGACGGATTTAGAAAAAAATTTGGAAAATTAAGATTAGTAGTGAAATTCTCATAAATTTCAATAATGAATCAAGTTTATAAAACTCAAAATATGGATCAAGTTTATAAAACTTAGTTTGAATATTATATGTAAATGGTGTTCACAAAATGAGTCCTACAAGATAGATAACCTCTCTTATACGCAATTAGTGCAAATGCACATGTAAACATTTCCTCTAAGTCGTTCTTTACTATAAACAGACGAAATCAGTTAATTAGTCTAAATATGAAGTTTGAAAACTTAAGCAATATTTGGTCGTCGTTATTTTAAGGATTAAATGATTCTTCAGACTTTCACAAAATCTACTACGTGAATTAAGGTCGAGAAGAAACCTCGAAACATCATTTTCTTCAATTCTGTACTCTATGACAGTAATCTATAATTAACTATCAATTAATATACAATTTATTACGGGAAAATGAAATAGGCCGACCAGTTAATGATTTTCACAGTAATTTAATTGTTAGGAAATGATTTGGTTCTATTTAAAGTAAAAGATTGAAAGTCTAGAAAAATCGGTGGAGGGACCAAACACACAAACACACTCAATCAAGTCAATTTAACAATCTAAGGTCCACGTTCTTTGATTTTTCTCCGTCACATATTTGACATTTTTGTCCTCTTAAGGTCCCACTTTCTTTGCTATTTTATTACATCTCTTCTTCAATTTTTTTATTAATCTAATTAATTTTTGTATTTCCAAATTTCAACAATTAGATTTCATTTACATAATTCAAACTCAAATAAAGAAGTTAATTATCTTGCTCATGTAACTAATATCTATTTCTGCGCTTTTTTTTTACCATAGTTTGACTCCAAATAAATAGGTAATTGTCTGGAATAAAAAAAATTAGATTATAAATTTTATTGATTTAATTATTGAAAAAAAAATCTCGAACTTAAATATTATGTAAAATGATATAACTACTTGAAGTCAAACTTTAGGAAAAAGATAGATATATAACTACTTCTCATGTTTTCTAAATTCTTATGTTTATATAATCATTTTTATGAAGCAAAATCAAACTTTTGTACTTTTCTTTTGTTTTTCTTGTCGGCACAATATGTTATATAGTGATTAGTGAGTGTCGTTTTCATATTTCTTTTATGTAATATTAGAAATATGCTAAAACTTTTTTATTATACCTCGACAAAAGGATATTAGTAATCTGATTTATTAAATTTGAGTGAGAACGAATACTGTATTTCATTCCAAAAGTTTTATGATATTGTTTCTTTTTGCAAAAAATAATTAAAAGACAGTTACATAAACATAAAAAAAACATTAAAAATGTAAAACCGAAAAAACAATGGTGTATTTTGCATAATAATCAAACTGTAGTAAATTTGATATTTCTATTGATATAAAATGTTAGATGGTCCACTGATCCATAAAAAAACACAAAATAGATTTATATATAATTTATAATAGAGTTCAAATTACATAGATTTATTTAAATATTAGTGTAAAACAATTACAAAGATGATTAGATTGTTACATAAAACTGTTCCATTACAAGAACAAACCCTCTCACTGAATGTTATCAACAAAAAAGAAAACACTTTTCAACAACTCAGCACTTATAATATATGACATCTTTCCATTGACAAGACTTTAAAAAGCTATTTTACATCCAAAACGCAGCAATTGCGTTTAAAGGAAACGTTTAGTCAATCAGCGGTTTGAGCCTCCTCTTCCACTGCAACTGCAACTCCAACCATAGTATTGTGACCAGGGAAAAAAAGGTAATCTCCTTGTCACTTTTGAGACCAACAAGAAACAGAAACAAAAACAAAAACAGATATAGTAATCTACATTTGTAATCATCAGTGTATATATATAGACGCGAATTCGATTCAGCCACGATGAGCCATTCTTGAGAAGTAGCTAAAGTCATGGTGTTGAACTCTTAGCTGTTTTAGCCATGAATCTGCAACACTTAAGAGTGATACAACTCGCTCTTGATCTTGTCCTTGATCGTCTTCAGAGAGCCAAACATTGCCTTGCATCTTGTAAGTTGCTAAACCGAAAGGAAGCAGTGTTACGCCTTCTCCTTCCTTTCGAAGACTCTCCTTTTCCCCACCATTTTCTTCTGGCTCCATATCTGTAAATCAAGACTATATTGGTAACCATTTTTAAGGACTTGAAATCGAGGAATTCGAAAAGTATAGTACCTTGGAAAGATGATGAAAGAGTGTGATAAGTGAGGAAACAAGTTGACAAATCTTTGATGGTCCTTCCCATTGGAATATGGTAAATTGGGTACCATGCTACAGCCATCCAACTAGCTGGAGAAAGATCTACACTTCTCAAAGACATTACTCCGGGATACCTTTGAGCCAATTCATTGATCTGAAATCCAAATCATCATAAGTCATCATTATCAGTCTCATATGCTACCAAGATCATTAAAGTCCAAGGAATCTTTTAGCCTATAGCTAGTGAGCAATCAATCAACCAAGTGATCATATAAGTCAATGGAGGGAAAGAGGCTGCATTTTAAGAGAGTTACCTTATCCATGAGAGGAACTCGAGCATAAGGAGCTGATCTTTCAAAATATTGCAGGTAAAGATATCCCAATCGATCATTTGGATGCAAGAAAGCTTCATGCTCAAGTCCTTCCTCAGACGCAGATCCTGAGAGCTTATCACTTTCACTCTCTTCACTATATGAATCACTAAATGAATCTCTCATCTCACTTTCCCCATCCTCAGACTCATCCCTACACAACAAAAGGGTCACAAATCATCTCACATATTCTAAGATTCAGTATATTCATCAAAGAATCAAACATTCAATTCTAAAATTCCCCTTTAGAAACAGCAATAAGGAGGTACCTTAAGCGGATCAAGGAAGAACGAGAGGTGAAAATCTGAATAGCAGAGAGATAAGGAACATAATATTGAACAAGAGATTCTCCATTAGTAAGACGAATTGGAACACCAGCTCCATAAGCACTCCATTCATCATAACAATCCCAAAGATCACTCAATCTAAAAAACTCAACACTTTCTCTCTCCCATGGATGCCAAATCCGATTCAAACTCCTAATTTCCTCCTACAAATTCACAAAAAAAAGGCTTAAAATTTAACCATAACTATCAACCATTAATAGAATAAGAAGAAAGAGGTGTTCACAAACCTTAGGGAGAGATTGAGGAGGAACTACAGGTGTTGTACAATGAAGGAATCTGTCAAGGTTGGATTTTTTTGTTGACCCTATTCCAAACACCATGATTATTGTAAGAAAAAGAGAAATTGGGTTTGATTGATTCTTCTTTGAAATAACCCAGAAACGAAAGAGAGAGAGAGAGAGATTGGAGATTTTAGGAGGGAGACACGCAAGCGAGTGTCTGAATTTTGACGTTAGGACAGCTGAATTTAAGGGAAACGGAAATTATGGACAAGAAATTTTAAAATTATTTAATTTTTATAAAAAGAATTAAGAAAGAAAAACCGAAATATACTCAGTTACTTGCAGGAGAAAGAAAAGTCTATTAATTTCTTAATTTTAATTGTATTTTCCTGTGGAGAGAGCCGATTTTCCGGTTGTTTGTTTGTTTTTTATGACCGAGAAAACCGAAACGAGAAAATTCCAAAAAAAAAAAAAAACGAAAGAGATAAGAAAAATACAGACTTGACGAGAGAAATGACTCAATTTGATAAAATAGAGTTTTTTTTCTCGGAATGATTTTCTCAGAAAACTCTAGACTTTCTCGGGAAATTTTAGCAGGTATGGATATTAAAAACAGATATGGGGTTTGGTTTATATATGAAAAAATTGGTTGCTTTCTCTTCAAAAATTCTTTCTTTTACTTGATCAAAATCCTCTGTTTTGGGTTTATTATTATTTTATTTAGATTTATAAATAAATAAATAAAATATAGAAGAATGATAAATTGAAGAAAGAGAAGGTTCTGAATTCTAATATTAAAAAGAGTACATCTAATCAAAGATTATCTGAAAGTTTGACGATTTTCCTCGTCCACAGTTCATGATCCTCACGTGATTTTCTTTTCCTTTTTTTTAATCTATTGATATCTAGTCAATAATTAGGCATTCGAATAGACGATTATAGGAAAATTTGTCTATTACACAGTTTACACTTACAGTCAATTACAAGATTTAGTTTAGTTAATGAATGCCAAAGTATGAGAACGGAATCCAGCATATTCTTTGGTTATAATTGTACGATAAAACCATTTATAGTCCAAATATTTACGAGAATGTTTATGGTTAAATAGTTAGCTACAACTTTGTTGTTATTTTTTTTAGAATTCTATTCAAGATAATCGTATAATTTTATGTGATATTGTTTAAAATTTTAGATTATACATCATAGTTTATCAATTTAGTTATAGATGAAAAAATATAAAACCTGAATAGCGCTCTAGATAATCTTTTATGTGAAAAAAAGAAAAACGTAAACAATTAGAATTAGAGAACACGCCTTAAATAAGCTTCGCATACAAAAAAAAAAAACAAAAAAACAAAAAAACAAAAACAAAAACAAGCTTCAAAGTCTAAAAATCTTCTAAATATAGTTAAAAGGTTGGCCATGAAATTTTGGGGTTTTTATCATCTTCTTAACTTTTGAACAGTGAATCACAAACTCAACTCTGGTTTTCAAAAAAAAAAAAAAAAANCTGGTTTTAAAAAAAAAAAAAAAAAAAATCACGAACTCAACTTTATAAATTAGTCCTGAGAACTCAATTTCATATTTTCTAATACCAGCTATTACTTTTTTTTTCTTTTTGCCAACACCATCTATTACTTTCTTTTTGTTGTAAAATACAACGTTCTTCCATTTTTAATTTCTGTTAAACAATAATGTTTTAACCGTGTTTTTGGATTTAAATCATAGTAGTAGCCGTCGGAATGGAAATTAATATGTTAATTCCTAAAAATACAGGTTAATTAATATAAAAAGGAAAACTAATTTAGTAGGTTTATATGCAATTGTATTGTATGTATATTATGTTAAAAATATATGTTTGGTCTGTTTTGCTTATCAATCATGATAAAACTATTTAGATTTCTAAATTTGATGAGACAAATTTGTAACAGTAAGTAGTAGAATTAGTACCTTTAAGTACTTATAGCTTATTCATGTCGACATATTACATCATTTGACTAGGTTAATTGAAATGCCCTTTTTATTATTCTTAGACATGTCGTGAACAAAATATTGAAAGAAAGAAAAAATTCAAAATGTTGTGCCTAACTAATTAATGGAGCAAAGAAACAACAAAATTAGAGCCTAACAAATATCACGATATTGAACGGTGCTCACTATGGTCGTATACAAACAAGCAAATCACGTTTAAAATGTCAAATCCATGAATATGTTATAATCAACTTTAGTGAAAATTTGTGATTTTTTGGCCTTTGTGCCATGTCGTAGTTTTGTGACACGTGGCACGTAAGTTACAGACCCATGCAATTGATATTGGCCCCATCTAGCGTTCAATTCACATACCTAATCTCTATGGATTTGATTGGTCTCATTACTTTCATTTTACTAGATGATGTATCATTTTTTATTTTAGAATTCTATGTAAAATTTATTGTTTTTTGTGCTTTCGACCTTTTGAATTCTACAGATTGATTTATGACTGGTTAGATTATATAGAAATTTGTGATAAAATATATTTTATTTAGATAAAATACAAAATTTAGTAATTTGTGTGAGAAAACCTGAAAAATCCAAGTGGAATGGAAGGAGTATTTATTTATGTTCCTACCAATTACAATTTCTTTGTAGTCAATGGTTATAAGATGCTTTGAAAATTAACAGCTGAAATGGGTAATTGGAGTTATTTATAATATATAACTATTGGTTTTTTATGGGTGTTTTTCAACTATTTTTCTCAATTTCTCGTTTTTAAACAAATTTCTATTTAAGTGTTCATTTTTTCTCTAACCATATTATTCAAATGGAACCCCAACTGTTTTTTTTAACCAATAATTATATCAACAATATCCAATTTTTATTTCAAGCTCACTCTAGTATGTGAGTATCAAATATGAATATTTTGATGGCTTCAGCTTCTTATTTTACCACGTGCTTATATATTGATGGATCTTTGTCGTATTCTCACAATATTTTTGGGCCTTCCTAAATTTACTTTTTAGCCCAATATGCTTATGGTTTATGTTAACCCAATCAGAATCATAAGCCCTACCAAGTTTAAGACATCTCTTCTACCAACATATATGATGTTTTTCTTGTGGATCTATCGATTGAATGCATCATTTCAATGGATAATCTAAGAATGTATTGAAAACTACTAAATTTTAGCAATGTCTTTTTACTGGTAAAAGATAGTATAAAGAAAAATACCGGCAAACTTAATTGTTATAACTAGAGAAAATGTATTACGGATGTTTTCTTTCCTATCAAAGTTTAATTTCAGAGATCATATATTCTCTACTTTGAAGTTTTATGGGTAGAATTAAACTTTAAATCTATGACACATAAAATGATCAAGCTTTTAAGTTTTAACATAACCAGTTTGAGTTGAGCGATTGTGTGAACTTATGTGCAATATAAATAGTTTAATAATACTAGATTTAGAGCATATACACATATAACATAAGGTGAAATTGACCCACCACCACATGACATTAATCGCTATCAAACACATGGGATCATGATTATGATTATGATGTTCTTCCTTTTCTTCAAGCACAAGATATCCTTTTTACTTATTCCCTTTAGTTCTCTTTTCTTGTTTTATAATTTTTTGTTTTAAAATTCTATATTTCAAATCAAACCTATAACTTAATGTGCATTTTTTGTATGGTTCTTGTCACCAAAATTAAAAGATATATCATACTCATTGTTTTCTTTTGTTGTCATCAATTAGATCATCCACAAAATTCAATTCATACTCTAAACCCTAAATTTTATCATTAAAATACACAACGTACTATACGTAATTTATATGTCACTTCTCCAAAAAAATGTTTTCTCAAAGTACTACTCTATTCGTATATTGAAGAGTTTGTATAAGAACATAACAATATATCAGAATATAAATTTATAACAAACAAACAAAAAAAATAAACTGACAATCGAACAAATTGCAACATAAATACAAATTGTTGTACGACACTGTAACTTTTAGCGTTATACCCACCAATCAAGCCGGTCATCTTTTACATCATTTTACATTGAAATTTATAATGCAAAATAAATATCTTATAACCATTACTTTCATGGATTAGTATACTCTAAAGCCAAAGGAACCTTACAAGACTTTGCAAATGAATATTAGGATTAGATTTGAATCTAAAAACGAAAATAATTTGTATACTTTATTTCAAGTAACAGAAGAAAAAGTTTAACATTGAACCAAACAAAGAGTTTAACAAAAAGAAGAAGAAAAAGGAAAGAAAGAAATGAAGTAAAAGGAGGAAAGAATTAGGATGTGGAGAAAAAAGTGAAAGAGCTAGTGCCCATAAAAATCTAATCTTGATTGTCGTGTTGCTTTAATTAGGAAACACAAAGGAGGGAAAATAAATAAAAATATAATAAAATTACATTTGATATCTTTGAGATATGAACTTTCAAAGTATGAACACATGCGAAAATACTACATTTTTACACGTTCACATACGTATTTCAATTCAAAACTAGAAAAGTTTTATAGATACCGAAACCAAGTGGATAAAGTCACATCTTGTGTACAAAAAAACTATGAACACTAATATGGTCTTGTGTGCAAGAAACTATGAACACTAATATAATATTTTTTTGTTGAAGTATACCTAATCCAAATATATTTTTTCCGGTATTTAGTTATTTTGATTACAATTAGTTACATTTTTATTTGGCTGCATGATTACTTTTGGTTACCAATAATAATTTAAAATTGTCCCGACTGAAAACCAAAATTATTTAAGGTTTAATTCAGTTTATATATTAAGTACCAACCGAAATTAAACTGAATTTTAGTTGATATTAAAAAAGTTATTATATTTTTAAAATAAAAAATAACAAAAACCGAAATAACAATCCCAACTAAACCGAATAACCAAATACCCAAAATTACATATGACAACATAAATGGAAAGAGCTTTCAGGATCCTAACTAGATTCAAGAACATATTCCCAAGAACTCAGGTATCTTTAAGTCGTCTGTTTGCAAATATGTATTTTATGTCTTTATATTGTATATATCTTTTGCTTTTCTAATCATATTTGCTGCTGTAGTTAGGGATCTAAATCAGCTGTTTGAAAGAAAATAAAAGTCAGAAGCGTAAAATGACTGGACAAGTAACATAATGAAGATTAAGAAAAGAAAATGTTGGAATAATAATAATGGAAAAGGAGGAATCATGTAGGTGAGGGAAACAGATATTACTGTTAGTGATGCAATCAAAGCTCAACATACAGGCCCATCTTTTCCCTTTCTTCATCATCATAGCCTCCCACAATTATGAATTTACTTTATAATATTCTTTTTTTTTTAACTCAAAAGTTCCCTGTAGAAGAGGATTGAACTATTCTTTTGGGGTAGTAATACTCACAGATGGACCCTCACCGCCGGTTCTACAAATGGGTAGTAAGCATGTATACATATCCGTGTAAGGATCAAGATTTACCGGATAAATTCGACAGATACATAGAGGGGTAAGCTCCACAGAATTTAATTTTTCTCTGGAGTAGTGTCCGTGAATATCTGGTGTAGTGTTCGTTAATTTTCGGGTGACCAAAATAATTGTGGTTTCGAGTATTGGGAACTCGAATCCGCGACGTGAGAGACACCCCGGCGCGTTCCTTACCACTTGACCACAATCATCCAGTCTATGATATTCACATTCATAACACAAAAACAAAACAATATGTACGATAAACTATTTGAAGTAATAAAGGAGAAAATTAACTATTTATTTTATATATACAATATAGTTTGGTTTTAACGTGTATACTAGTAATTTTAATAAATTGTAAACTCAATCTATATAAACCATTTTTTATAAAGAATTCATATAAACTTTACACCATTAAAATAAGAAATAGAAATGAGATCTAATGAATTTTAAAACAAACAATTTTAAGTACCTTTATAATATGCTTGATGTTTTGTATTAGACTGTTAATGTGTTCCATAAAGTTATAATACTTTTAAGTTATTATATAAGATTTCTAGGCTTCTCTACAAATTATTAATTGGATGAATCTTAAACTCATGATTTCTAATATGATATCAGAATCAAAATTGGTCTGATATACATTTTAATATATTTTTTCATTAATTTTTTTTTTTGTAACTATGACTTGTTTAGTTGTAATGTATTTTTGAGATGGTGGATTGTCTATTGAAATATAAAATGTTCTACATTTTATCTAAAATTTAAACTAATATATAATATTGATGGATTTTGGCCCATTTTTTAGACTAATAATGATTTATGAATTAGTAATTTAGTTATGGAAAGTAATAAAAATGTTGTGATGGAGAGTGTGTGGACTTGTTTAGTTTGGGAAATCTATTCAAAATTTCATTTCATACTGTAATGAGATTGACAAAGTTGATTGCAAAGCATCAAAAGTAGCTTTAATTAATATATATCTCTTTCACCTTTCATGAAAATTAAAAAAGAATTAAAAGATCTGATTATCACTCCTATGTTTTTCTCCTCTTTCAATTAATGCGACCCCCACTCCATTTATCTCTATAGCTAAGAAATTAGTAACTTCCTCTCTCTTTGCTCTCAGTCTCTGTACCTCTCTGTTTCACTGTCCTTGAATCAACTTTTCTTCATTTCCTGAAACCCACACTTAAAGGTGCGTCCTTTGCTCTTGAATCGCTTATGTTTCTTACTTTTGATTTCGAATCGTCACTTTCTCTTTATGGGTTTCCTGTTGCTACCATTTTTGAGGCCATAGTCTGGTTCGCTTCTTGTGATCTCCTCTCATACATTTAGTTTTGTTTTCTCTACATCACTTCCCACTAGTTTGGTCTGAGAAAGTTTTAGAGTAGCAGTCTCTTCTTCTCTGATTCACTTTACTCCATTGGATTCTCAAAAAGTGAATTGCTTTGCCTTAAAACCGGCAGTTTTTTTTGCTTTATTTTTTATTTTTGTTGCTTTGGAACCTCTCTGTTCTTCAGAAGTTGCATTTATGTTTATGAGTAGCTGTAAATAAGGCTATATTATCCTGAGTTTGATCTATTTCAGGATGTTTCCAGCTCTCAGTATTCAAGTAATGCTTTTTAGTTTTTACATAGAACATCAAAGAACTATCTCATAGGTGTGGGTTTCCTTTTGTAAATGTTGCAGAAAATACATTTTTCAGACAGAAATTGATGAATTACACCACTTGAAAATGAAATATGGTTATGTGAAAGAATTTGTCCAGATTCATGTGTGAATAGACACATAGGTCAAGTCTGTTCTTGTGCTTTATTCACTACTTCTTCTTGTTTTCTTGCTTTGTGATTTTCATAGGTCCTACTTAGATTAATTTAATAGCAGATTACTAAACAAGCCGCAGAACATAGATTAATAAGAGCTCTTATGCTGGTAATGTGTCAATGACAAACAATTACTAGGATCACATGCTGGATTTTGGTCTTTACGACTTCTTGAGGCTTACTTTTCTCTTTGATCTTATTGAGATTGCTGTCAAATTATATAATTAATCATTTTCTGTATTGCTTTTAGGTCATATAGGCATGGATTATTGTTGACCAAGATTTGAAGCCAAGGCTTTTTCAGAGAGTATACTATTAAACAAATCTCATGTAACAGCTCTTTGTTTGACCAAATTTCATTAAGAATCTGTAATTGGTACAAAAGAGTCTTTTTGTTATTGTTGTTGTTGTCTATATTACAAACCATATCGTCTACGTTGAGTTTAAACAATGGGAGGCTGTGTATCAACTAGTAGTAAGAGTACATGCAGCAACTGGAGCAATGGAGAGAAGCCTGTGTCTAGACCATATCTTGGGATTGGTTGTTGTGTCAGTAAAAGGGCAAAGAGAACGTTTTCAGACCACATTGCCTCGTTGCAGAACTTGACTTCTATACCAAACAGGATCACTACCAGCAGCAAGAGTAGGAGCTCTTGCATTTTCACTCAACAAGGACGCAAGGGGATTAATCAGGACGCCATGATTGTGTGGGAAGTGCGTTCTTCAGACTCTTTTTTCTATATATCTAATAGTATGATTAACTATAAAGCAGAACTTCCTGTTGCTTTTTAGGATTTTATGTCTGAAGATGTGACGTTTTGTGGTGTATTTGATGGTCATGGTCCTTATGGTCATCTTGTTGCTCGTAAAGTGAGAGACACATTGCCTGTGAAGTTGCACTCTATATTTCATTCCCTTCAGTTGAAGCAAAATGGTTCTAAAGGAACTCGATTTAGAAGACATTCAAGCAAATCAGCTGTCCAAGAAGCTGTTAAAGAAGGATCTGACGAGGATAAACAAAAAGGCTTGTGGGGAGAAGCTTTCTTAAAATCGTTTAAAGCCATGGATAAGGAACTGCGATCCCATCCTAACTTGGACTGTTTCTGTAGTGGCAGCACTGGTGTAACAATTCTTAAACAGGTAGATTTACAGGACAAAGAGTTCTCATTTGGTCTCAACCATGTCTCTCTGATCTAGATGGTTTCCTTTGACTGTTCAGGGATCTAATCTCTTTATGGGAAACATTGGGGATTCTCGGGCCATCCTTGGATCGAAAGACGGTAATGATTCTCTGGTGGCAACTCAACTAACTGTTGATCTGAAGCCTGATTTACCGAGTATGATTACCACCTTTTCACAATTTTCTATTTTGGGAGTGTGTGCATTTATCTATTAGGATGCTTCTGTTTGGTGACTGATAGGGGAAGCTGAGAGGATCAAACGATGTAAAGGACGAGTGTTTGCGCTGCAAGATGAGCCAGAGGTTCCGCGAGTTTGGCTACCTTATGATGATGCCCCTGGATTGGCCATGGCCAGGGCGTTTGGTGATTTCTGTCTAAAAGAGTATGGAGTCATTTCAATACCTGAGTTCACTCACCGTGTTCTTACAGATAAAGATCAATTCATTGTTCTTGCCTCAGATGGAGTAAGTATGCAAATGATCTTATCAGTTTCTGAGCCTCAGGGTAAGATCCTTTCTGATCTGTGAGCTTTATTGAACAGGTATGGGATGTGTTAAGCAACGAAGAAGTGGTTGATATTGTAGCTTCAGCTTCAAGCCGGGCATCAGCAGCTAGGATCTTGGTGAACTTGGCTGCACGTGAATGGAAACTGAAGTACCCAACTTCAAAAATGGATGATTGTGCAGTGGTGTGTTTGTTTCTGGATGGGAAAATGGATTCTGAGTCGGATTATGATGAACAAGGCTTCTCGTCAGCCACAAATGCAGTGGAATCAGATGATGGCCAAAGATCAGAACCGTGTCTTCAAAGAAACTTCACTGTTAGATCAGCATCAGATCAAGAAAATGAGACTCACAGTAATGTGAACACAGAGACTGATGCAGAGGATGAGAAACCGAAAGGAGATCAAAACTGGTTGGGTCTAGAAGGCGTCACACGTGTGAACTCGCTTGTTCAGCTTCCGAGATTTTCTGGAGAGAAATCTAAGACTTGAGATTAGCTTTTAGTGTTGTTTCTGAAAACTGATCTTGAAACAAAACAATGCATTAGCTTTTTCGTTACTATGCCTGATTGTGAGCAGCTCGATCTGTATCTTTCTTTTTTCTTGCCTGGTGTTTCGTGTTTGATGTATCTGTATTGCACAATAGATTCCCACATCGGTTCTATCTCGGAATCCATGAATCAAATGTATATATACATGTTTTAGGTATCTCTTTAAAAAGAAACAAAAATCTGTGCTTGATGTTCTCCATTACGTATGCTTCCTAAATCTTCAATTTACATACCTATATTGCCTAATCCTGTCGAGAAGCAGACACAAATTAGCTTAGAATAACTCAGAGTAAACATTCAAATACTCAAGATTTGAATTTAGAAGAGAAATCCTTGAAAGAGGAACGGTTAATAGACCTTGCTCGAGTGAGAACTGGTGTTTGATTCCTCTGATGCTTGTGCCTCAGCTTTTTCATTTGAGTAACTTCAAGAATTCAAAATGAAAATCAGGCAACCGATATCTTTACGATAGCCAAGCAGGTATATGCAATATTTTCTCAATAGATTAGAAAACAAGGATTAAAGATGAAGAAGACTCACGTCGACAATATAGTGACCCATATGAGTTCTATACAATCTACCCAAAGAAGCCTTTGGTCTACAGGAATTACACCATATGTAACCAAGTGAGCCAGTGGCCAGAGTTTCCAGCCTGCCTGCACAGACAAAATCATGACATAACAATTAGAAAAGGAAATCAACAGACTAACTTTCAGCTTCATATAAAGGCAAAGGGAGCTAATTACAGTGAGCATTGGCAAAAATGTAGGCTTGATTTCGCTGAAAATTTCAGCTGGAGATTGGAAACGGAGAAGACCTAGAACTGTAAAGTAAATACTGTTCCAAACTGCAGACCATACGGTTTGATCGAAGGCGATTTTTGCAGGGACTACCCACCATTCTTCAAAAGGAAAGAGAGCCTAGTAAGAAAGAAAGAATTTAGTTTTCAGTGCTATATTATTACAAGAGATTTTGACCCTAAATAAGTTTTTCACCTCACAGAATTGGTAGTAATAATGAGAGAGTGAACCATGGAGGGTGAATCCAACAAGACCTGATCTAAGTACACGAGTTCGATCAAATTCAAACAGTGGTTTTCCTTCGTAACACTGCATACCATTACAGCAAAACTGGTTAGAGAGAACTCCAATTGAGAAGCTTTTTAGAGAGTTTTAAGTTGTTTACTTGTGCAATCCAATCTCCTAGAGAATACACAATTCCACTGATAGCCATTTTCGCCAAAACTGGATTTGTTTTGAGAATTTTTTCATATGCAACCCAATTATGTTCAGGTGCAAACCTAAGTATCTCGTAGAGAGTCCAACCCTAAGAAAGAACATTGCCAATCGCTATATCAATTCAGGAAGCTTTGCAAAAATCAAAGAATCAATCAACCAAAAGAGTTAAAAAAAAACTAAGCTTACTTGCCAATAGTCATGATCAATGGTTAAAAGCTTCGTAACTGCAACAGTACCAGCAGCAAGAACTATAGCTGCGTTGATTCCTCGACTCATCAGTCGATCAGTATCTTTATCTTCTTCTTCCTTTTCATCTTCTTTTTGTTCTTCTTCTGGCCTGAAACTATCACTCTTCACATCGATTGCTTCTTTGTCTTCAATAATCGATCTAACGATCAAACTCTTCCTCTCTGTAATCAATCGTTTCTGATTTTTAAAAGGTTTCAGTCTGAGTAATCGACCGGAAGTTTTAATCCGTGTAGGCAACTTCCCGGAGACTATGATTGTGGTCGGGCAACAGAGAGCTGCCATAGCTTACACAGTCAAAGCAAAATACTTTTTTGCCTTCTCACCGGCCAAAGGTGAAGTTTTTAGGCCAGAGAGCAAGAAAACGCAACGTAATTTGGTGACACAAACTAGGAACCGACCATAACTGAGGTTCGGTTATAGTGAACCGGTAGAGCTCGGTTATATTAAACCGGTAGATTTCGGTTATATTGAACGGGTGGCTTTCAAAAACCAGAATGACTGACTGTTCAAAAAGGAGCGAAAAAAAAAGGTCCTACCGAGATTTGAACTCGGGTTACTGGATTCAGAGTCCAATGTCCTGACCACTAGACCATAGGACCAGTTGCTATCTGTCGTCCCATGTTGGTTTAACAAACGGTGGTTTCTGCCGTCACTGCGGCGGGAAAAGTTTCCGATGTGAAGAATTAGAGGGAAGCTCGTTTCTAAATTCATGATAACAACAAGCAATGTTGTCGTCGGGATTTTGAGTTTTTCTGCCTGTATCGAAATTCCAAAGAAATTCAATCAAGATGGGTTTTGTTCCAAGATACTTATCAATCTACCGCTCGTTTTCGTTTCGTTTGTCGTGAAATCGGATGATCTTCGCGATATGTTGACGAGATTGAGTGTAACAATGTTGAATGTATTGCCTTTGGCTAATAATGTTGAAAGGATTGAGTTGAGTTCTAAAATTAGAAGATATTTTTATCAGGGTTTTCTGATTCTTTTAACCAATTCTCTGATTAAGAGTTTTGGAAAGCTTGAACATGGTAGAAGAGCATGAGATTATGAAGTGGATGAGTGAAATGGGAATACTTGAGGTTATGGACAGTTGCAGGATCAGACCATCTCTTGTTACTTACTACAGGCATGACTGAGGGGTACTGTATAGGTTAAGTCCTAGAAAGCAATGGAGACTGGTGGTTTGGAGACAGATAAGAATGCATATATGAGACAGTGATCTGAGATTTTTGATTTCTGTGTAGCTTTGTATCAAGAAATGAATGACAAGGGATTTTCAGGTTCTGCTTTGTCCACGTATGGGTTTATGACTTGAAGGAAGTTTTTTTGTGGTTTTGAGCAGTATCATCTGTTTTGGAGGCCAAGCCAAATGGAGTTCAATTACACCACGTTGTTAAATGCATCCGTAAGGGAAAATGTATATTCCACTGTTACATTCAAAGATACACAAAATCCAAGTTCACCAAACACGAATGCCCGCAACTTTGGACTGGTTAGATAATCTCCTCTAGAATCAGTTGTCATGACTCAACTTTGTTTTTATGTTTCTGACAGACTAGTCTAGAATCTAGATGCTAGTAGTACTGTACTACCCACGTTTTTTGCATGGGATCTTGGAGATGAGCTGGTGACAATTCTGTTTTTGGCTTATGTGAGAGATTAACGTGCAGGCAGTCCTTTTACTTGAGAGCTTGATAAGACGTTTAGGGAATTAACTTACCCATCAAGATAACAAAGAATAAACGGCTAAAAAAGAGTCATTGACTTGCAAACCTTGATGATTACTTTGTGCTTACCTACACGGAAAAGAGGAAAGAGAACGAAGACACATCAATGTTTAGATCCTTCGAAAGTGGTGGTGGGCCTGTAAAGGTTGAGGCTGAGGGAAGAGCCAGCCTTGCATAAGAAATGTCTTTCCAACATGTGATTAAGTAGTACAATGGTCTTACAATGCTTATCCAGATATAAGCTTGGAAAGAAACCTCAACGGTTTTAGCCACGTTTTTGGAACAACTAAAACCTGTAAGGCTTAATCTGCTCAAATAGGTTTTTAAACGAAGTCTATTCACTTAATCTTTTCCATTTACTCCATATTTCACTTGAGTTATTGCAGGAAAGGCAGTTGAAACTTGAAAGAGGTCCTAACATGATGGTGAAGTTTTGATTTCTAGGAGGCAGAGAGATTTTCATGGGACCACTTTGGATGACGATACAGAAAAATACATAGTGGTTAAGGTTTGTCTCTCGAGCACATGCTGAGACAGGGATACGCTTCTGTGAGAACGCATTAATAGCTGTGATATGTGTTGATAGAACTTGTGGACGGTAATGCCCGTGACTTTAATGGATGTATGTGTGATGGTTTTATCATATTAAAAAGGCAAATTAGGAGACCCTTAAAAAGGTGAGAACAACAAGACACAGAAAATAATAAATATCACAACATTATTTTTGGTTTGAAGAAGACAAAGAGACTGGTCAATTTACCAGTACTCTCCTATATGTTGGGTTAAGACCTTCTACTCATTTTGCATCTGTGAGATACAATAGAGCCTTAATAAGGCTGGTCTTGGATGGAAGCTGCAGAAGTTGGGCATGATGATGTTATTGGTTGGTTTGAGCATGTGTCGGAGAAAGCCTGCAAGGTTCAAAGCCAGACACTGCGCCAGATTCTTGAGCTCAACTCTGGAGTGGAGTATCTGAGGAAATGGATTGGAACTGTTGATATAGATAAGATGGATGATTATACCTTGGAAACACTCTTTACTTCCTTGGTGCCTATTGTTTCACATGCTGATTTAGATCCTTACATTCAAAGAATTGCAGATGGAGAGACAACTCCATTACTTACACAAGAACCTATCACTGTTCTGTCTCTCAGGTATATTTCTAAACACATGACTTTGTGTCTCTTTAAATTTCTCTGTTTGTCTGTGTATCTCATATCTGTTCTGTCTTCATCCCTTGTTACTCTATTTAACGATGTAGCTCTGGAACAACAGAAGGCAGACAAAAATATGTTCCGTTTACTCGCCATAGCTCACAAACTACTCTTCAGATATTCAGATTATCAGCAGCTTACAGATCAAGGTTTCTTTTTTTAACCAATTTTTCCTATTCTTTTCCATTAAATTCGCTTGCTCATCAATCCCTACTATACTTTTTCTTAAAGGTTTTATCCAGTAAGGGAAGGAGGGAGGATTCTTGAGTTTATATACGCAGGGAAGGAATTTAAGACGTTAGGAGGATTGACAGTAGGAACAGCCACATCACATTACTATACGAGCGAAGAGTTTAGAATTAAGCAAGAGACTACAAAGTCTTTTACTTGTAGCCCACAAGAGGTCATCTCAGGAGGTGATTTTACTCAGTGCACATACTGTCATCTCCTACTTGGTCTCCTTTACTCCAGCCAAGTAGAGTTTGTCGCCTCTGCTTTTTCCTACACCATTGTCCAAGCTTTCTCCCTTTTTGAAGAAACTTGGAGAGAGATGTGTGCTGACATCAAAGAAGGCAATCTTAGTTCAAGAATCACTCTGCCTAAGATGAGGAAAGCTGTATTGGCTCTGATCAGACCAAATCCTTCACTTGCCTCTGATATCGAAGAGATCTGCATAGAGATGGAATCAAATCTTGGATGTTTTGCTTTGATTCCAAAGCTATGGCCAAATGCAAAATACATCTCTTCAATCATGACGGGTTCTATGCTTCCGTACTTGAAAAAGCTGAGGTATTATGCAGGAGATTTGCCTCTGGTGAGTGCAGATTATGGGTCAACTGAGAGCTGGATTGGTGTGAACGTTGATCCTCATCTTCCTCCAGAAGACGTGAGCTTTGCTGTGATTCCCACTTTTAGTTACTTCGAGTTTATACCACTTTACAGGAGGCAGAATCAATCAGACATATGCAGTGACAATGACTTTGTGGAAGATAAACCTGTGCCACTTTCTCAAGTCAAACTCGGACAAGAGTACGAACTTGTCCTTACCACTTTCACAGGTAATATAAAAACCACAAGTGCATTTTCCAATGTCAATAGTTGAAATAAACCAGCTTTTGGGGCCTCTTTGCTTTCTCTATTTCTTAATATCCTCTGTTTTCATCGTCTTCTACTTTGTGCTCTGTTCAGGTCTTTACAGATACAGATTAGGAGACGTCGTTGAAGTGACCGGTTTTCACAGAAGCACACCAAAGCTAAGTTTCATATACAGAAGGAAACTAATCTTAACCATCAACATTGACAAGAACACAGAGAAGGATCTTCAGAGAGTGGTCGATAAGGCATCTCAGCTTCTGAGCCAAACCACACGAGCCGAACTTGTAGACTTTACAAGTCACGCCGACGTTACAGCTCGTCCAGGGCACTACATAATCTACTGGGAAATCAGAGGAGAAGCAGAGGATAGGGCTCTTGAAGAATGCTGCAGAGAGATGGATACTGCTTTTGTGGACTATGGTTATGTTGTGTCGAGACGCATGAACTCGATCGGACCGCTTGAGCTACGAGTTGTGGAACGAGGTACGTTTGGAAAAGTAGCGGAACGGTGCGTTGGGAAATGTGGTGTCTTGAACCAGTTCAAGACTCCAAGGTGTACAACCAATTCAGTGATGCTTAACATACTTGATGATTCTACTCTCAAGAAGTTTCGCAGCTCGGCTTATGACTAGATACTTGATTCTAAAATTTAGTTTGGTGTCCCTTTTATCTTTGTGATTGCATTGCGGCTGTGTTAGTGTGCTCAAATTTGACCAGTTACAAAGAACAATAAAAGAGCATTATTTTTAGCCTTTGGTTTAAGAATGGAGTAACTAAATTTTGTTATTTTGAGATGGAAAAATGACTTCTCGTTGAAGCTGCGTCCGGATTGCTATTTTCTAACAGAATTCCAATCTTTTCACTAGGCATAGGTATGAACATTCGGGTATCCAAACCAAATTGGATCGGGTCTTTTGGGTGTCAGATTATTTGGTTTTGATTATATAAGTTCTATTCGACTATTTTAAATATTGTGTTTGGGTTCAAATCGATACATTTTGCGTTCAGTTCTCAAGATTACCATTTTCGGATATTTTACAAAAGAATAATCACAAAGTTGCCTAACATTGCGAATCAAAGAATCTAATTTTGTGTAAAATTTGTTTTTTATTGAATCACTTTAAAGTTTAGGTATTAGAAGAAAAACAATATGATTTTTAAAAGAAAAGTTGTAAAAATAGTAAAATAGATAAATGAGATAAACTGTTAAGTTCCTATTAGCTTATGATGAGAATATTGAAAATAAGGCATGGCAAAACTTGGATTATTAGGTAGTTTTGGAGATTAATTATTATAACAATAGTGTGCATGCATGTTATTCACAACTTCATTATCCATTCATATATGTTTGCAGTTATTATAAAAAACAAAAATAAAGTGGTCTACTGTGGATGAAAGATAAGATATTATATATAAAAATAAGTAAAACATTTATTAAGTGTTAGAAACGAAAAAAAAAACAAGACAGAGACGAGTGGGTAAAAAATTGACAAATAAAATAATATATAAACAACAAAAAGAAGAAAACATTTATTGGATGTTGAATGGAGAGAAAAAGATACAAAAATTGTTACCAATAAAAACCAAAATTTGGCGCACCTTTTTTTTGCTTCTCCAACTAACCAGATATATTTGAATGCATACAAGATATTTTAGCAAAGCCTGCATTATTAAAGTTACGGCTACGACTCGTTTAATTGGATAAAAAGGCTTTCTTTGGGCTTTTTAGGCTTTTACTTTCTCCAAAGTAAGGCAGGCCTAAAATAGATGATGAGATTTATTCTTTGTTTCTCTTTCGATATGCCCATACAAATTCCGAAACTATTTTGAGTGACAAAAACAAAAACAAACCGAAACTATTTAGCCCTTCCAAAGTTTTCTTGTTTTATAGACAAAAATAAAAGCATTAGCAAAGGTGCCTCGATCAAATGGTATGTTATATTTTTCATCCAAATTCGATTTTAAAAAGTTATATTTTTTATGAGATGTTGTTAAAGGTCTGAAAATAATGGTTATGGATTTGGTCTAATTGTTAACAAAAACAAATATTTACCGTCTTTTTCTAAAGAAAAGAAATCATTTGATCAAGTATATCTTAAACAAATTTGGAAATAGATAAATTGTAAACATAAAATTTTATCAAGTAGTTAACTCTACTGAATTTCCACTTTAGAAAGTTGAGTAGCACATCAAACATGATAACAAGATCTCAGTCGAAACTAAGAGAACTATTTTCTAAATAGATGATATATACAAATATTTCCAACGAAAAATCTCAAAGATATCAGAAACTTATGAAATTTATGTAAATTGTAGAGACAACAATATATAAAATTTGTCGAATATATCCAAATATTTTAGTTTTTAACATTGTCTGTAATGAAGGAATTAAAAGTAGACATCAACCAACCCATTAATCTGCATCTGAATATTCATTTTTTTGTTTTTTTTTTTTGTCGCAACAAACTCCAAGACTACTGTCAGTTTCTATTTTAAACAAGAGCTCCATACATTACAATTCAATGTCCATAATCAACCATACAAAAAAATATCAGAGGATTTGTTAATTGGCCCCATCATGATCCTTTTCTCCATGCGGATAACAATGTAATAAATTTTTTAAAAAGATTCTTAGAAATATATATATCCATAGGTTTTTTTCAATGGTTAAATTTGGTTGTAATGTACGTTCAAATGGTTTATATAAATGAATCTTAGAAATATATATCCACAATTTTTCCATTATATATATAATTTTATTTTATTTTAAAGTTCCTTACTTATATTTTCGTTAATTTATCAGTTTTTTCCAAACCAAATCAACCTATTATGTTATCTAACCAGTCTCTAAACAAAACTTGTCAAAAAAATTTCCAATATCTTTAAGCAAAGGTTTTATTTAAATAATTAAGGATTTAAAATGTCTGTTTATGTCAGAATTCTGTTTTGGATAGGTGTAAAATGACATTTGTTCTCAAAAAAAAATTGTGTAATATGATAACTATTTTAAATTAAACACAATGAACGTTCTGTAAAGCAATCAGATAAATGAGAATCCAAATAAAAGTTAGTAAATAAACTAAAGAGAGTGGATGAGAAGCTGACGTGGAAGTATGAGAAGTGAGTGACGTCACGTGACAGTGAAGAGCACGTGAGGACTCGCCAGCAAGAAAACAGCAATGAGAATCCAATTCCTTCTTTCACTTTTTTCCTTGCGGCTTTTTTTGTCTTTTACCGTTTACTATTTTCACCATGTCTCCTTCCTCACGCGCTTAAGAAGCGCGTAGCCTTCAATATAAACCGGGGATTTCAGACATTGTCCGGTTTAACTGACATGCGCGTGGCTTTCAATAGTAACCGGAGATTTAAGACAATTGTCCGGTTTAACTAACATCCAATTATTCTCTCGTTATTGTCTTTTAAGATTGACAACTTTGAAACAAGTCTCTGGTCGGATTAGAATATTGAACAAAGACCAACACTCAACTTGTCCTAAAATTAAAACAGTTATAGGAATACAGTTGTACATACAAGAAAAATTAATTATGAATATATCCTAAATTTATATATTCAGAAAATAACATTTAAACTCGAATCTTATCATAAAGCAAATAGATACTCAATATATTTTATTTATTAATGTCGAGATTTGAGTGATATTTTGGATATTCAGTAGGGTTTAGATTCTCTTATTCTTTTAGGGTTTAATATGGCTTAAATACTATCTGATAATGAATAAGTTTTTATATATTAAATTTTAGTTTTTTTAATTTTAATTTTTAATTAAAAAATTAGATAAGAATAACCAAACTTAATCGATACACAAATATAATTTAACCTGAAAAATAAAAGTATCTGAATAAAATTAATAACCGAAAATCTAAAATATCAAACCGAAACTCGAACGGCTATCTTTTACTGTATGGAACGAGTTGTATACATCATTGCATTAAAAATCATTGATTAATTAATGGATTTATCATTAATTAATCATGGATAGTAAAACTAATCTAAAACAATAGTAGCATTAGTCTAAATGATTTCTAAATTCAATTAATAAAATAATTAAGACTCATGAACACAATTTCCTGTTTTTTTTCAGTAAACTCTTTGTCAGAGCCAAACTTCAATTTCTGGTCTTATTTTTAAGTTCTTTCTTGACTCTCAGGTTTAGGTTCCGAAATTTTCGTTCTGTATATTTTTCGCCGAAAGTAGAAAAAAAGTTTCCTTTTCTCTTCCTTTTCCAAGTTCTGGGTTTTGGTTTACCTCGAAAATCGAGCTTATTAGAGAAGAAAATTTTCAAATGTCAAATTATTGAAGAGGGTAAAATTTACTTCAATGTTCATTGAACCTTAGCTCTTACGTTGCGTCTTAAAATCTCATTTCTCAATCTCACCCACATAAAAATAAAAAGACTTTCCCCTTTTTTCGTTTAATTCACCAACCATTAAAGATCGTTGATGACGATTCCTTTACTTTTTCAGTAAGTATTTTTTCTTATCTCGTCTTAAGATTGCTACTTGTATAGTTCAGCTAATCACCTTCGACTTGTTATGGATCTTGTCGCTATCATGATGTTTTTTGCTGGATTGTTTACAGATTCGTAGACATCGTTTTGTTCGATTAGTGTTGGTTTTGCTTCATTCTCGCTTCGAACAATGGCTGTTAAGAGATCTATTACACAGTTAGGGTGTTGTAAGATCTACTGTTTTCTTCTTCCTCTGCTCTTGTCTTTAGTGATCTGGATTCCTTCGATCTCCTTAGCTGCTACTAACCCTGCTGATGGTAAGCTCTTTTTCCCCCATGAATGTCTCAGTAAAAGCTTCTAGATTTACATTTTCTTTCATTGAATTTAGAATTGAGTTTAATTTTACACCAAGTGAGATCTGTGTATATCGGTGGAGGATTTTGAGAGTTTTTCCCACAGTTTCTGAGAGTTAATTAGCATTGTTGTAATTGAATCAGTTGCTGCAATTAACGGATTATTTGCTGCGCTTGGCGGACCTATTCTCCCTGGTTGGATTGCTTCTGGTGGAGACCCATGTGGTGAAGCTTGGCAAGGCATTATATGCAATGTTTCAGATATAATAAGCATGTAAAGTCATAACTACTACTTAGACTTTATCATATTTATCAATCATTAGTTCTTTCTGTTAAATTCTATTTTGAATGGTTTCAGAACTGTAAATGCTGCAAATTTGCAAGGGGAGCTTGGTGACAACTTAGCTAAGTTCACTTCTATCAGGGGAATGTAAGCATTTAGACACAACATGTGACAATTTGGACTATTCAATATGGATAATTCTTGTAACCATTTGTATTTTGCTTATTTCCAGAGATTTCAGCAACAATCGGATTGGTGGAAACATACCTTCTGATTTGCCGGTTACATTGCAGCATTTGTATGTATACACCTTAACAATGTATAATATTAGGATTTATTGCTTCCAACAATTTGTAAGATAATGGTTATTATCTTTTTGCAGTTTTCTTTCAGCTAATCAGTTCACTGGAAGCATCCCTGAATCTCTTGGAACATTGAATCTTCTGAGTGACATGTAAGTTCAGTTTACTGCCCAATTATATTTCCACTGCTTTGTGCTGATGAAAATCATACCATTTCTTTTCAGGTCTTTGAACGATAACCATCTCTCAGGAGAGCTACCTGACGTATTTCAAAACCTTGGCGGGCTGATTAATCTGTATGCTTCTTCTTGTCTATAGTTTTCTGAACTGTTACTGCTTCTATGGATTGTTTTGTGATTTGGTATACCTGTGCAGTGATTTATCATCTAACAATCTAAGCGGCACATTGCCTCCTTCGATTGAGAATTTATCTACTCTGACAACATTGTAAGTTTGTTCATTACAAAAAACAAAAATTTAAAGTTGAATCTCTTTTGTCAGTAAGCTGATAGTCTGAGTTTTGCAGACGTGTTCAGAACAATCAATTCTCAGGAACTCTGGATGTTCTTCAAGGCCTTCCTCTTCAAGACTTGTATGTTTTTTTCTCTTACAAAAATGTTACACTCTTAAGCAGTGATAACTTTTGAAAAGTTGGAACTTTTGTTGTCTTCTTGTAACAGAAACATAGAGAATAACCTCTTCTCTGGACTCATACCGAACAGTTTGCTAAGCATTCCGAAATTCCTGTAAGAAGGCTCACTTATTTTCTTGTTACTAATCCTATGAGATCATATCAGGTTTGTTACAGTTGTTCTTTTGGTGATGCAGAAATGGAGGGAACTCGTTCAATACCACCACGACTAATTCCACCACGCCTGCACCATCATTATCTCCATCTTTGTCTCCAACAAAACCAGCTCCAACCCGACCATTTTTTGGAGGTCCACCTCTTCCAACTGATAGGAATCGTGGGAAAGCTGCTGATAAACCTTCTACTTCAGACGGATCAAGCTCTGAAAATTCAAATGGAAAAAGCTCTTCACATACTAAACGGATAATCCTCATTGCATTTGCTGGCGTCCTTTCCTTCATAATTTTGGTTTTGGCAATACTCTTGTTGTTGCCAAAATGTTCAAGGCGAAGAAGAGAACATGCTAGTAGAGTCTTCAAACGGCATCAAGTTGGTGCAGATAGAGGAAACAGAGAAAATGCTCTGGAAATTGGACCTCAGGTGGTACCACCACCTGCTCGTTCTGAAAAAGGTAAGAATGAAACTCGTAATTTTGTCTATTGGTTTCTACTGTTCTTCCTTATATAATGCCGAAATTGTCCTTATAAATAGCTCAAAGAGAACCCTTGAAGAAAGCTGGAGAAGAACCAAAGGTTTTACATGACCTTGAAAGATTGCAGAGACCTGCGCCTCTGCCTATATTAAGACAGGAAAGTCAAGACATTGACTTCTCAATGTTGATGCCTCCACCACCGCCACCACCTCCACCACCGCCACCGCCACCTCCTCCTCTGGCTGAAAAAGTCACTGTTATGCCAATTGTGTCTCCTGAAAGACCCTTTAAAAAGCCTTCCCCAAAAACTCGCTTACCCATGACTTCTGTGAAGCACTATTCCATTGCATCTCTTCAACAATACACAGAAAGCTTCTCTCAGGAAAGTTTCCTTGGCTCTGGCATGCTTGGCAGTGTTTATAAGGCCCGGCTTCCTAATGGAAAGGTATGATGCAACTTTTGTATAAACATTTCTAGCTCAGAAAATTTGCTTGGGTTCTGAATCTTTAGTCTTCAATATCTTTTTTACAGCTGTATGCTGTCAAGAAGTTGGACAAGAGGGCATCTGAACAACAACAAGATCATGAATTTATTGAATTAGTGAACAATATAGATAGGATTCGCCATGCCAATATTGTTGACCTTGTGGGTTACTGTGCTGAGCACGATCAAAGACTATTGGTCTACGAATATTGCAGTAACGGTACGTTGCAAGACGGGTTGCATTCAGACGATGAATTCAAGAAGAAACTTTCGTGGAATACCCGTATTAGTATGGCACTTGGAGCTGCTAGAGCCCTTGAGTAAGTTCTTGTCCTACTTCAAAATGGAAATATCAACTGTGTTTTATACCTGATTGCTGACTATTGTTAATTTCAAGGTACTTGCATGAGGTTTGTGAACCACCTGTCATACACAGAAGCTTCAAATCAGCCAACGTTCTACTCGACGATGACCTGAGTGTTCTCGTCTCAGATTGTGGTTTGGCCCCACTAATATCATCAGGCTCTGTGAGTCAGGTAGAGTACTTAAAACCCAATAAGCTTGATTCTGATGACTTTACCCAGGTTTCAAGATGTTAAACTAAACTATTTCTTATGATTATAATCAGTTATCAGGACAATTGCTAGCTGCATACGGATATGGAGCTCCAGAGTTCGATTCTGGAATCTATACATGGCAGAGTGATGTATATAGTTTTGGTGTTGTTATGTTAGAACTCTTGACGGGTAGAATGTCCTACGATAGGTAAGCGCATTGCATTGTATTATTCACTTAGTTTACACTCTCTGGTTAAGTGTGTATTCATATCAATGAGTCGATTATAGGGACCGGACTAGAGGAGAGCAGTTCTTGGTGAGGTGGGCAGTCCCTCAGCTTCATGATATCGATGCATTGGGTAAAATGGTTGATCCATCTCTTAATGGACAATACCCTGCAAAGTCATTGTCACACTTTGCTGATATAATTTCTCGGTGTGTTCAGGTAAAGCACATACTAACAACTTGAAACTGTATTTAGATGCTTGTTATTGTGTTTGCTTGACCAAAAGTATATTTTCTTTTCTTGTCCAGTCTGAACCAGAATTCAGACCATTGATGTCTGAAGTTGTTCAAGATCTACTAGATATGATCAGAAGAGAGCGTCATGGTTCAGGCGAGCCTAGCGCAGACTAGTAAATTGTAAAAAAACATTTTTTTAATCGGATCATCTCTGTGAATTCGTGGAAACAAGAGATGTTCCGTTCTCAGAAACAACAAACATATGGGACTTGAACAGAGACATAAAAAGAGTCAAAGCCTGAGGAGGAGGCTTAAGCTGATTCTGCAGCTGAGAAGAGGTTTATATCATGTGAATTGGCTCAAGGAAAAAGATCATGTGCTTGCTTCCAATCGGAGATGATTTGGTTTTGGTGGGGAGTTTATTTTTGTGAGTCTTTGATCTTCTTTGTTAGTAATTTCATTGAAGACCTCTACTGTAAAATGGTGTGTTTACTCGATTTTTTGAACTTGTCTCTACTTAAAGCTCATAGAACTTGCTGTGTGTTGTATTCTTTTAGTATGTGTGACTGTATTTGTGTCTGTAACAATATATATATTCTTATGATTTCATCTCTTCAGTCTTCATAACAAGGACAACTACTAGCCTCTTATGGAAATGAAACACTAGAATTCGACTCAGGAATGTGTATACATGGCAGACTCAGCTGTAAAGAAGCATTTTAGTTCACCAGTGGCGGAGACAAGAAATGTTCAGTTCTCATTCAAAAGAACAACAAGAGAGGATAACTAAAGAGAGACATTACATTATAAGAGTCATAAGCTTAGGATGAAACTTCATTTGATTTTACAGCAAAGACGAGACCTTTTGTGGTTGATGTTGCTTGTAAATTGGCTCTCGAGTTGAAGAAGATCAATGTGTTCGGTGTTTTTTTTCTAAGTTTTGAATTTTGTAATCCTTCTTTGTTGAAAAGTTCCTTATACTGTAATTCTTTTAAATTTGTTTGAAAAGTTCATAGAACATTGTTTTGGTCAAAGAAGAAAAGTGTATAAATTATAGTTACTAATTAATAGAGTATGAGGGCCAAGAAACTGTAAACGATGAAGAGTAGTTCAGGTAAAAAAACTGAACCCTCCTTTACCAAAGAACATAATCAATGATCAATAACTTATGAAGGCTGGCTGAATCTACAAACGTAGTATGTATGCTAGTGATGTGGTGGCGCTTTCTCAGTCTAAGGTTTTGCCTACTACATTCGAGCACTATATGAGAATGAAGCATTTCAAATCATCACCATTTTCTGTCAGAAGCATAAACTTTTTAAAATTTTTACTATTTCTTAAGAATTCTTTTGTATCAAAATCTAGAGCATCTATAAAATCTTCTACAAATGTTTAATTTATTTATACATTGTTATAGTAATATGTGTATAAATAGTACAAATACTTCATTTTTCTTTATATACTTTATTTTTATTTAATTGTTATTGTTTACAATTTTACCTTTCATCACTAAAAATGCAAATCAATTATGCGAAATATATAATACGCAATATAACATTTTTATATACTTTCAAAAGCTTTTACAATCATATACATTAGATTTTAAATTTAAAAAATTAAATTTGGACTATTCGTTATGAAAGTTTTGATTTGATATATAATTTTGATAGTAAGTTATATTGAAACTATATTTTCAAATTTATCTGGTTTATATATGATGGTTTAGTTTTTTATATTTCAAAATTTAGTTGTAAAGAGAAAATTTTGTTTTTAAGTATTTAAATGATTTATAAGTTTATATATTAAGTTAAATGTAAATATACGAATTATATGATATAAATGAATTAAGATCTTGAAACTTGACCGACTTTTTGATATAAAATATTTTTTTATATTTTTAATATTTATAAAGTTATGGATCGGGTCTTTTCGATCCAATTGTTGACAAAAAAAATATTTATTGGGATATTATTTGAAAGAGAAATGATGTGATAAATTGTTTTTGATATTATTATTTTTATATAAAATATGTAATTGAACACATATTTTAAATGTAGTGTGTAAATGAAATTATGTTATATTATATTTGTTATATTGATTTTGATTAAAATTAGTATACCATTGGATAATTATATATGAGCTAGTAGATTTGATAAATGTATGTCATCTTGAGAAAACTTACATTTTCTGGTAGATTTGACAAATGTATATGAAGATGTTGTTAAATGTTTTGTGGAGATCTTTTGTTTTTTATATTAATTTTTAGAATCTAAAGTCACATCTATTATCTTTTTTTTTATATTAGTTTTCAGATATGCATAGGAATTTGTCATTTTCATTAAACTTTTCCCAACTTACTAGGCCAATGCTTGGATTCAATATCTAGGAGGGAAGATGACAATATCTCCTCTATAATTTCTGTAGCCTACAATAATGTTTTTATATGAATGAAAAAAGTTTTCTTGGTTTGACTGGGAGGAACAAATTTCACTTTTGTTGAGTTATTTTGTTGGATCGATTGGTTAGGGCTCAAGGTTCTTGTTGTCGATGTGTGACTTGAACATAAATGGATTTAGAAACTAAATCTGCTTTAGATTTGTAGAGCATCATTAACGGTGAAGATACTAATCTCAGGTTCTTTCTATTAAAATATTAATACTTTTATAAAGATTTAATTTTTTATTTAAAATTAAATGTTAAAAAAAAATCAAGCAATCAAATTAGGCCATATGGCTTTTGAGTTTCTAAAAAATTGGTGTAAATCTCTTAAAGAAGAGACGCTTCTTCTTCTCTTTCATGGCTTTTAATTATTTTAATATATTTTTAATGATAGAAACTTATATAGATACTCCGATAATGGTGGTCTCATACCAACAAAAACAAATTTCTAACAAAAAAAATTGAATGAAAGAATTATAAGTGATTGAAGGAGTTGGACAGAGAATTTATAATTGGGCAAAAAAAAAGAACAAGAATAAAAATTGAATGTGATTACTTTCAATTGGTTAGGAGTTTCAGGTTTTGTGAATTTTGAGAGTTTCAGTAAACCGGAATAAACTGAACCAAACAGATCCACTGCAGACGGAAGTCAAGAAACAGCATTGCCGAATGTTTGTTTCGAGAAAAGCCTACTCAACAAGAATGACAATAAGACCGTCTACAACATTAGGAATCTGGAAATCTTCAAGGCCCATCTTTTCTAATGGGGAAGTATTTTCAAGGAAATCAACGAAAGCGCCCAGAAGAAAGTTTTCCAAAAAGAAAACAACTGTTTAGAAGAAAAATAAAACTTTAAGAAAGTTCTGTCGGCACAAATATTAGAGAGAACAAGTAAAAAGAGAAGTTACCTCTGCAACTCGGATGAAGGTAAAAAATGAATGGCAAAAACGCGGTATTTATAGAAAATTACTGGAAGCCGAAATGACTCATAATGAAGACCTACGAATAGCCGATCAAACCGCAAAACAGACCAATGACAAAAAGACACATTGACCGAAGATTCCAGAAGCAGACCGTGTTTTGAAAACGGGATCGGACTGGCCAGTCCGACAGGTTGGACCGTGACTCGCTACTAAAAACGGTCCGAGTCAAATTAAAACCTGGATTTAAGTTAAACCCGTAAAACCAGTCAAAAACCAATAAAACCGGTGATTCGAGTCAATATTAAAACCCGGTCCACTAACAATTTACATTTTTCTTTTTAAAATTTTACTTTCTTTTTTTCATAAAAATATAAAATTAGAATTCTTAAAACCAAAATTTACACCGTAAAAGTGTGTTTTATTATATTTTCTAGATATTTCTATTATATTTTATAACTAATAGAGATGTTGTTTGCAATTAATGTTTATAAATTACAAATAATATCAATAGATCAAATGTATTACTAATATGTATTATTTTATATCTTTTATTACGTTGTCAAAAACAATTTAAGTTACTTAAAAAAATTAATTTAAAAGATGACGAATATAAATAAATAAAATAAACTGACATATTCTTTCTAAAAATATAATTAATTTAATACTTTTATAGAGTATTTTTTATTATTTCTCTTATCAAATTTGCTTACTTATTTATTATTTGAAAAAATTTTTAATGCGTTATATTATCTTTGTAGAATATCATATTATTCATCTTGTCACATTATTCATCTTGTCATATATATATAGAATAAAGTATGAAAATTCGGTTTGACCGATTAAACCGGTTCGACCAACTAACTATTAATATTGCCGAATCGGTGTCCGGTCTGGTTTTCAAAACATTGGAAACAAGTTAATCTTCCAACTCAGAAATTCCAAGACTAATCTTCCGAGTTTTGGGAGTACAATTGTTGGAAGTGGATCCGAGATCCTACTTTGGTCCACGGATAACAATTAAAGATTAAGTCATGAACTCAGCAAACTGACTAGGAAGTCGTCTCGTCTATTTATCATCAACTCGCAAAAGCTCTTTCTCGGCAATTCATCATAATGAGAGAAACTTGGTCGACACGTCGTCAAATAAAAAAATAGAAATAATTCTAATTCGACTTAGAATATTTTCAAGACACGTCATCAGAAATATTCCTAACATGACTTAGAATATTTCTTAAAATCCAGTGAAACTCTTTTAAATATTATGGAATCTAAACATAAATGTAATATTTCCTATTTCGATTTACTCTTATAGATAGAGGTGAAGCTCTCGTGCAACTCAATTCTCCTTTACTCCTATAAAAGAATAGAATCCTTACCATCTTCGCTAAACTTATTTTTTTCCCAATCTTCGCTAATTCTTCTTTCTCTCTATCATTATCTCGCGACATGGCTAAGAATTTTTCCTACTTCACTAATTTCAAGAGCTTTCTTAGTCATGATCCCACTCATCCGATGTATGGCAACATAGAAGATGAAGATCTGAATCCTCAAGAAGAGTCGAGGCCAATTGTTTCTGATGCGTCTGCTTCAAGTTCCACCATTAATGAAGCCAACAAGAAAACAGATTCTTCTTCTTCAAGTAATAAAACTGGTGAGATAAGCAAGGTACAGAAAGAAGAAATCCTATTATTCAGTATGTGTTATCTTGTAAAGTAAACGATGATGAAACAAACATCTAAGTGATCCTGTTATGGTTTGCAGCGAAAACTCTCTCCTTATGAAAAACCATGGAACCCTAATAATTTCAGACAACCTGATGATGATGCTATGTTTAGCAACATAGAGGATAGAGAAGGGTCTAGGCCAGGTTTCTATATGCCTGTTTCTTCTTCTGCAAGAAAACCTGAAACTGGATACAAGGTAAATATGAAATGCGTTAATCTTATTTCTTGTTGGTGAATCTTGGTAAGATGATGAAACATCTAATCTTTAACAGCCTTCAGAAGAGAATCTAATAGGTGATCAGTTTCCACGGAATCAAATGATGGATCCTCAGCAACAACTCACAAGACCGAACCTTGGATCACCATCGTTTTCAAGTAATCCTAATGCAGTACCATGTGACCCTCATAACGCATTTCACCATCGTTCAATGGAGGTCTATATTCCGTATTGGGACCGAAACATATTTCCAAGGTCGTCTTCAGTGCAGGCTCCAATGCCGTCTCAAATGCAGAATCCAGTGCAGGCTCCAATGCCGTTTCATCCAATGCAAAATCCAGTGAGGTATCCATATCAACGTCCAATGGCTAACCAAGAGAACCAATATCAACATCCAATGGCTAACATGAGTGAGCTTAATCGTCAACAAGTGCTGCAGCATGAGCCTCAAAGTACAGAACAAAAGCCAAAGGGAACTCAAGAGTCTGACCCTGAATCGTCTTCTCAATCTGGTCGAGATCAGGAAGAGCCTAAGTAAAACGATTCAAGACATAATATTACTTCATTCAGAATGGTTTTGGTATCTGTAATTGAGATATTGGTGATGAAGAAAGTTTCTCTATTTAAGATCTTCACAGATGACTGATATCAATTTCATTTCAGTATCTTTCAGTGAGAGTTCATTCTAGTCTTGTTAAAGATTCTCTTTTTTTTTCTCATTTTTTGGATAAGCTTGCCCCAATTACCAGTTTTGAAATTTGTATTTTTTGAATCTTGGACAATATCAGTTTCAGTACTCTCTGTTGCATGCTTTTGACTTTTGAGTGTGTGAAATTCTGCAGCAAATTCTCTTTTGGGTCTATCGCTTAGCAATGTCCTGTGTTTATGTGTACGGAAGGTCAAAGACTTTGATGCTGGTTGAAGATACAATTTTGCATATCCAGTTAAAAAGGTCTTTAAATTTATGAGGAATGAAGACATTCAAAGCTGTGTACCATCCAAGAAGCTAGCTAGTGTTTATACTTGACATACTAACGGCGTCGTTTTATCATTTTCTACTAAACTATCGGATTATGGCTTTTACTTACGGTCCAATGGGACGATAGAACTATACAAAGAGGCGGTAAATAATAAATAAGCCCATTTAAGTTCCGGTAAGTAATGTTAATGGGCCTGTAAAAACATAGAAATTAGGCCATTTAATAAACGAGCCCAGTTAAGTTATGAGCGATGTTAAAGCTCCCACATCGCTTAGCTGAAGAAGAATAGATGAGTTTATAAAGCTTTAGAGCGAAGAAGATGATTGTCCCTTCGGGGACATCCGATAAAATTGGAACGATACAGAGAAGATTAGCATGGCCCCTGCGCAAGGATGACACGCACAAATCGAGAAATGGTCCAAATTTTTTTTCGCTATTTTTTCCCCAAATTCTGTTGCTTAAAACAGTGTCATTCTCTGGATGGGTATATGGGTTTAATGGAATGAGGAAAGTGTGAATCAGAGACCCTTTAGCTTTTGTTGGTTTTTATGGTTCCATAAGAGTATATAACACACAAGAGTTGGACTCAAGAATATGTATACATGGCAGAATGAATTGCAATGAATCATATAGTTCATCAGTGAATCGTGGGACAACAAGGAAGGTGAACTGAACAATGACATTAAAAGAGTCATAATAAGCTTAGAATGAGACTTTAGTTGATGTTGCAGTAAAGAAGAGGTCTTTTGTGTTTGTGGTTGCTTGTGAATTGGTGAGGAGTTTCAATAAACCGGAATAAACCGATTGATTCTAGAAGAGAAGAAGATCAATGTGATTTATTGCTATTAAAAGAGTCATAATAAGCTTAAATTTTGCAGCAAAGACGAGGTCTTTTGTGTTTGCGGTTAAATTGCTTGTGAATTTATTTTAGAAGAGAAGAAAATCAATGGGGTTGCTTTCAATTTGTGAGGAGTTTCAATAAACCGGAATAAATCGAACCAAACGGAGAGAAACTCGGTTTAATTCTTCCAGTTCTATATATATTTTCAATCTTCTGTTATTTTTCCAATCATTATCTCGCAACATGGCTGAGAATCCAAATGAAGATCACTCCTCCTTCACCAATGTCAAGGGCTTTCTTAATCATGACTGCACTGAAGAAGACGAAGATCTGAATCCTCAAGAACAGTCGAGGCCAATTGTCTCTGATGCGTCTGCTTCAAGTTCCTCCATTAATGAAGCCAACAAGAAAACAGATTCTTTTTCTTCTACTGGCGAGATAAACAAGGTACATAAACAATAAATCTTACTTTTCAGTATGTAAGATACTTAAATGTGAAATCTTGATATGGGACTAACCAACATATGTTCCATCTCTTAATACCCTACAAAGTCATTGTCACATACTAACAAATAGGAATTGTATTTAGATGCTTGTGATTGTGTTTGCTTGACCTGAAGTTTTTATCTTTTTCTAGTCTGAACCAGAATTCAGACCATTGATGACTGAGGTTGTTCAAGATCCACTAGATATGATAAGAAGAGAGCATCATGGTTCATGCGAGCCTAGAGCAGACTAGTAATTTGTAAAGAAGCATTATTTATCGGATCATCTCTCTGAATTTGTGGAAACAAGATGTTCAGTTCTCAGAAACAACAAACAACATATGGGACTAAAACAGAAACATCAAGAGTCAAACCTGAAGAGGAGACTTAAGTTGATTCTGCAGCCGAGAAGAGGTTTATGTGATCAATGTGCTTGCTTCCAATCGGAGATGATTTGATTTTGGTGGGTAGTTTATTTTTGTAATCTTGGATCATCTTTGTTCATTAAAGACCTCTACTGTAAAACGGTGTTTACTCGATTCTTTGAATTTGTCTCTTCTTAAATCTTATAGCATGTGTTTGTAACAATATATATTACATTGTATATTAGGGATTAACTACAATACTAGAATTACAAAATCTCAAAGATAATTTTGTACTACATATCTTCAATATATCTTTAATGTAAACTAAATAATTAGAATTTAGTTTTCATTTTTTTAACATAATTATTTACCAAGCATCTAATAAGTATTTACATTATGGAGCATCTAACATATATAGTACCTATGTATAATTTTTATAATATTTTCATTGCTATAAATTAAAACTAAAATTAAATGCATAAAGATTTCATTAAGTGTTCTTGTATTGGTCGATCAACAGCTCTGTGTAGAGTTTTTGTGGACCAGAGGTGAATCTTTCGAATCATGTGCTTAGACAATACTCCAAATATATTAATAAATTTTATCCAGATATCGTTTGTCGATGAAGATCTTGAAAAACTTAATTCCATGGATCTGTTTCCACGCTCTGCTTCTCAGACAAGAACCAATTATACAAGAGGATATGTTCTATTCTTCGTAATGATTGTCATTGGTGATAAGACTTTTGAATTCCTCGCTTTTTCATCCAGCCAATTACGGGAGAACTCAGCTTGGATGTTTGCACCAATATATAGTGTTACAGCAGCAGAAGGCATTAGAGCATGCACGAGTGATTTTCACCATATAAGAAATGAGATCAAATACATAGCTATTACAAACCACTAATAATTACGTTTTTTGTATATATATTATTAGAAAATCAAATATTTTGTTTTATCTTTTATATATCTAAGTTAGTAATATGTATAAGCATATATATATATATATACATGTGTGTGTTAGTAATAAGTATATACATATATACGGGTCTGCTTTTCTTTTTTCGTCATATATATGTGTTTGTTTATTTATAATTAGTAGTTGTTTACTATTAATTATTTTATAACTATATTGTTATAAATATGTCTATATTTTCTTAATTGTGTTATATAAAAAAAATTTTATGTAATAAAATATTATAATTTTGATCAAAATAAATAATATATATTAAAATAGAAAAAAACTAAAACAATAACTAGCGAAAAAGCAACAACAAATTAAAAGAAAATTTTTCTAAAAGTAAAAACCATGAAGTACAAGTTTGACTTTATGATCCTATAAACAAATTTAACACACATAATATTTCTTCATGTCATTATCAACATTGTAGCGGTGCCAAAAATTGTTGTATTTTACTAATGTTAAAAATCATTGGTGTTATGAGAAAAGTTACGAAATAAATCTTAGATATAAATTGTTTGATAAAATTTTCTTATTAGGATTATGAGTAAAATTTTATAATAGCTATTAATTAGGAATATTGTACCTTAAGGGGGTTTATTGGAGGGTGAATTTTAATGGATTTAGAAACACTTACAAAATCATGTGTTATTCAATCAATGATTTTAAAATCCATATTCAAATCATGTGTGATTTAAGCATTGATTTTGAAATCCATATATAAATCATGTGTTATTCTAAATCCATTAAAATACACCCTCCAATAAACCCCTTAAATATTAAGAATTAGTTAAGATAAGGTGTTATATTTATTTGGAAATATTAGAGATATCACTTATTCTAATTAATTTTTTATATGTAATGATTTTAGTATTTCCTTGTTTCAAAAGTGTCCCGAATTTGAAAACCAGTTATTTCTTCACAATACAATGTTTTTATCACCCTAAAAGGTATATCAATTAATTAGAAAATATTTATAAAAGGAATTTTAAGAAATACCCTTTTTGACATGACCATTTTCAAAAAGTGTCCCCTCATGCATATTTCTCTTTCCCAACTTCCAAAGGAAAGGGTATGTTTTGAAAAGGGGTATGTCAAAAAAGACATTTTTGAAATTCTCATAAATTTTAATCATCATAATAATATTCAAATAAGTAAACTATTAGTAATATACCTTAGAATCACAAAGATATATCAATGGTTTGACCATGTTCTTTAGTGTATACATTCCAGAGTTTTAGTTCCAAATTTCTTTGGAAGGTTTCAATGAAAAAATTTCTGAGAAAGACATGATTAATAGAAACATAAATTGAGAGAAAAAATATTGCTAAATTCGTTGAGAGTAAATAAGATATAGAACTCGTTGGTGTTGTAATACTTTTTGTATAATTTTTCCTAAATATAGGGGATTAGGATTAAGAATATTTCAATTTCAATACAATATCTTTTGGTGTTTTGTATTGTGTTGTCCAATGCAAACCAACAAACCAATTTAAAGAAACAAACCAACTAAAACTATCGAACCTATTACAATATAATTAATTGAAATTGAAACACATAACTTGTTTTAAAAGGTCTTATCAAAACGTTGAACAAATTAAGTAGTTTAAAAAGTCCACAAATCAAAACAAATTTAAACAATCAAAACTATTAGTTGAATTAAAAAAAACATAATTTGTTTTAAAATATCTTATCAAAATGTATGATAAATTAAGTAGTTTTAAAAGTCCATAAATCAAAATAAATTTAAACAATCGAACCCATTACAATAAAGTTAATTGAAATTAAAATAAAATAATTTGTTAAAAAAAGATTTTATCAAAACAAACACAAATTAAGTAATTAAAAATATCAACCGATCAAAACAAATCAAGGAAATAAAAAAAAAAATTTATTACTCTAAAAGATACGGAAAATCTTAACGCTACAATGTTATTATATATAGAGATTGGTTAGAAATTCATTTTTAAACCAACAAAAAGAAAATCTTAATTGATTAAAGTTTTCTTTTCAAACAAACAAAATTCAAATCTTAATTGGTTAGAAATTCCTTTTAAACTCATGAAAATCAAATCTTAATTGGTTAAAGTTTCATTTTTAATTGTAAGTTTTTATTGAAATCAAATTAGAACAAAGAATTAGTTTTTAAAAATAATCTTATCTAAACAAAAAGACAAATTAATTAGTTAAAATAAATCGACCGATCAAAACAAATCAAGAGATTTAAAATCTCTATTATATTATTACAAAGATACAGAAAATCTTATTGCTACGGTTTTATTATAATAGAAATTAGAAAAGTGATTTTAAAAGATTTTTTACGTGTCAACACCACGTTTAATTTTACCTTCATATAATTTTTTACACTTTTTCTAAAATAATTTCGTTTTTATTTTATTTTAAAAAAATATTTAAAAGAAATATAATTACCTTTTGTTGGAGGTGGATCCGAGATCCTACTTCGGTCCACAGAAAACAATGGGCAAAATACTAAGTATCAAACTCGGCATGAATATCGAAGTTCCAACTCGGAAGAATTCCTTCTCAAAAGCACGATGAACCTTGAAGGAAGTCTGTGTATTTGTGTCTGTAACAATATATATATATATATATATTCGAATCAGATTTGAAAAAGTCTTTTGAGTTTATGGAGAGTGATAGTTGATAACATTTAAAGTTGTGTACCATACAGGAAGCTAGCCAATGTTCATATTTGACATGATCTGAATGTTCTTGTCTCAGATCCTGGATTGGCCATGTGAGCCAAAGGCCAGAGCTAAACGCAAAGTTAGATTCTTATGGTTTCACCTCTTCAGTCTTCAAGATCCATAATTATTTACAAGGACAACTACTAGCCTCCTATGGATATTAAACACTAGAATTCGATTCAGTTGTAAACGGAGTGTGAGGTTCAATAAACGGACTAAACCGAATGAAACGGATCTGTAGTTAATATTAACGGAGTGTGAGGTTCTAATGTTATAACACCACAATTCAGTTTTCGGTTATGTTACATATTTTCTCGCGCCTTTGTAATTGCGTTGCATTGAAAAGTTAGAAAGAAATATTCACTTTCTCTTGTGAACATTCATATCAGAATCAAACTGATCCCGATCAGTTTGCTCTATCAATTCTGGGAGGATTGGAATTTGATAAAGAAGATTATCTCATTTTAATCCAGCCACTTACGGGAGGAATCCGCTTGGATGTTTGCATCAATAGACGGTGTTACAGCACAAAATATTAAAGCATGGATGAGTGATTTTCAGCAAGAAATGTAATCAAATACATAGCTATTATAAACCACTAACATTCAAAATAGATTCAAAGTACCTCAAATCATATATATCCAAAAATTATAAAATGTCAAACCTAAGCAAACATATGTAAAAAAAAAAAAATTCATGCATAATATGATCATCATCTGTTATATAATTAATTAACTTTAATATGTTAAGTATACACAAAATTAATTAATGTTAAGTATACACAAAATTAATTTTATTTTATAGAAGTTATTCTTGTCGTCTCTATGTTTAATACTTCGGTTATTGATTCTAGAAGAGAAGAAGATGAATGTGTTTGCTTTCAATTGGTGAGAAATTTTTAAATAAACCGGAATTAACCGGAATAAACCGGCTGATTGTAGAAGAGAAGAAGATCAATGTGATTGCTTTCAATTTGTGAGGAGGTTCAATGAACCGATTGATACTAGAAGAGAAGAAGAGCAATGCCGTTTGCTTTCAATTGCTGAGGAGTTTCCAATAAACCGGACTTAACCGTACCAAACGGGTCCAATTGGAGGAGAGAAACTCGGTTTAATTTTTCCAGTTCTATATATATTTCAATCTTCTGTTAAAATTTTCTCGCGCCATTTTAAACAAAGTATTTTCCAATCTTCGCTAGTTCTTGTTTCTCTCTATCTTTATCTCGCAACATGGCTGAGAATCCAAATGAAGATCATTCCTTCTTCACCAATTCCAAGGGTTTTCTTAATCATGATTGCAGTGATGAAGACGAAGATCAGAATCCTCAAGAAGAATCAAGGCCAATTGTCTCTGATGCGTCTGCTTCAAGTTCCTCCATTAAAGAAACCAACAAGAAAACAGATTCTTCTTCTTCTGCAGGCGAGAAAAACAAGGTACAGAAAGATGAAATCTCATTTTTCATTATGTAAGATACTTAATGTGTAATCTTGACGATGATGAAACATCTTAAGTCTTGCTATTGTGTGTAGAAAAAACTCTCTGCCAATGCAAAACCATGGAACCCTGATGATTACAAAAGACCTGATGATGAAACATCTACTCTTGTTGTTACTCAGAATCCAAATCTTTCATTGCCTCGTGGAGAATTAGGTCGTTCTGTTACTCAGCCTTTACAACGGAATCAATGGCTTAATCAGTTTCCATGGTATCATCAACAGATAGATCCTCGCTGGCATTGGCAAATCACAAGAAGGAACATTGGTTCACCACCACTTTTAAGTAATCCAAACATCTTCAGAACTTTGCGTATGCAATGGCAACTCTCTCATTATGCAGCACTATGGATTCCTCGTAATACATCTCAGTCTCACCGGTCGTTTATTCTAGGCCAATATTGCATCTATGTACCATGGAGACCGTTTCCAATGCCTCCAATGCCGATTCCAATGATGTATCCAATGGCTAACGAGGATCAACAACGAATGGCTATCCAGATGATGCTTGAAACAACTTGTCGGGTCGGGAATGTTACAATGCCGCTGTTTAGGAGAGAGCTGATGCTTCAACGAGTGCCTCAAACAGAAACTCAAGAGTCTAATGCTGGATCGTCTTCTCAAAATGGTCGAAATCAGGAACAGCCTAGGTAAAAAGATTCTAGACATGATATTGATTTTGGTAACTGTAATTGAACTGTTAGTGATGACTAAGGTTTCTGTGTTTAAGATCTTCACAACTGACTCATATCATTTTGATTTCAATATATTGCAGTGAAAGTTCAATGGCTAACCAGGAGAATCTATATCAACATCAAATGGCTAACCAGGAGAATCTGTATCCACATCAAATGGCTAACCAGGAGAATCTGTATCCACATCAAATGGCTAACCAGGAGAACCTATATCAACATCCAATGGCTAACCAGGAGAATCTGTATCAACATCAAATGGCTAACCAGTTGAATCTGTATCAACATCCAATGGCTAACCAGGAGAATCTATATCAACATCAGATGGCTAACCAGGAGAATCTGTATCAACATCAAATGGCTAACCAGGAGAATCTGTATCAACATCCAATGGCTAACCAAGAGAATCTGTATCAACGTCCAATGGCTAACCAAGAGAATCTGTATCAACAGCCAATGGATAACATGAGGATGCTTGAACCACAATGTACGTTAGGGGATGTTACAATGCCGCAGTCACAATGGAGAGAGGTGGTTCGTCAACGATGGCTGCAACTTGAGTCTCAAAGAGAACAGCCAACAGAAACTCAAGAGCCTGACACTGGATCCTCTTCTCAATATGGTGAATATTAGGAACAGCCTAAGTAAAACGATTCTAGACATGATATTGAAGGTTTTCTTTTTACTGAATCTCTTTCACAAAAACTTCAGTCAGATTGATTTTGGTAACTGTAATTGAAATGTTGCTGATGACTAAGGTTTCTCTGTTTAAGATCTTCACAGTGAAAGTTGAATGTAGTCATGTTAATGATTCTCTTTTCACAATGCCCATTTTTCTGTAACATTGAAGGATTTTGTAAATTGAACACAGTTGAAGAAGAAAAGCAGTATCTGTTTCACTTTGTATATAACTTACTGACTCCTCACGCGCTTGCGCGTGAGCTATAACGAGTCGAAGAGTTTCAGTTTAAACGTTTACTTTAAGGTTCACTATTCAACACTAACTTAATCACATAATTAAAGAATACTGTAATACATAATACATTATGATTAATCAAATCAGATTCATTTTGCCAACAATTTAAGCTTTCTCTCTATTGAAGAACCATGAACCTTTTTTAGTGCGTTCCTTTACACTGAATCTTACCCTAATTTTATCTGCAGCATCTATCTTTGTCTAAAGACTTCTTGTCTTGTTATAAACATACAAGACTTTAACGATAAGCATAGTTGCTTGTTCTGTTCTTAGACTCCGATTGATTAAGTTATTAGATCTGACTCAGCTTAGGACTAAGCTTTATCGTTGCCATGCTTAAAGCAATCAACAGTACTGAAAAAGATTTATCTTATAAATTCGGTTGGTACATTGGTTGTTGATGTTCTTATCAACTTTTCATCTTTTATTAATTAGCTATTTTGGTTGGGGCTTTGTCATTGTCACTAAACTATCCTCTGTTCTTGACATTACTCTCCAAAACTCTTTTGGGTTCTGAATTTCTGGTAATTTCTATCAATCCTTGTGTTTATTCGTTGAGAAGATTTAACACTTTGATTTGGTGGTTAGACAGTTTTGATTTTCTGTCTGAATTAAGTTTATTCATTGGGTAGAGGCAAAGCTGTTGTGTTTAGGGAATGAAGAAAGTTTATAGGAAGTTGATTTGGATGAGAGATCCATTAACGAAGGTGAAGAGACAAGTTAGTTCACATTCAGGGTTTAGAATTTTCAAAGACAGAAATTGGATGTTTCCATTTCTAGCTAGCTTGGTCTTCTCTGTTACTCTCTTAATGTCTGTCATTTACTTCCAATTTAACAGCTCTTATGTGGAAGAAGAACCATTGTCTTTTGATAATGTTTCAGAAGAATCAAATGAATACTTTGTAGAATCAAATTTGAGAAAGTCTACAATGAATTTGAATTCTTCAGAGGTTCCTAGATTAGCTTATTTAATCTCAGGGACAAAAGGTGATAGTCATAGGATGATGAGGACTTTACAAGCTGTGTATCATCCAAGAAATCAGTATGTTCTGCATTTAGATCTTGAAGCTCCACCTAAGGAACGTTTGGAGCTTGCAATGTCTGTGAAGAGTGATCCAACTTTTCGTGAAGTTGAGAATGTTCGTGTAATGTCTCAGTCTAATTTGGTTACCTATAAAGGTCCTACAATGATAGCTTGTACGCTTCAGGCTGTGGCTATTTTGCTTAAAGAAAGCTTGGATTGGGATTGGTTCCTTAACCTTAGTGCTTCTGATTATCCTCTCATGACACAAGATGGTTTGTTAACTCATATGCCCTTATTCTGTAGTAGTGACTTTGTTATTGAGCTTGCATGTTTTGGTCTGTGATTCATAGTTGTGGCATTTTTGTTTTCTTTTCTTTTTGATTCTGCAGATTTGCTGCATGTGTTTGCTAATTTGTCTAGGAGTGTCAATTTCATTGAACATATGAAGCTCACCGGCTGGAAACTGTAAGTAGAAACAAGCTAAAGTAACAACTGATTATATTGAATTAGTGAATGAGATATGCTTCTCATGGTCTTTTGCAGGAACCAGAGGGCCAAATCAATCATTGTTGATCCCGGCCTTTACCTATCGAAAAAAACCGGAATTGCTTGGACTACTCAACACCGTTCTATTCCCACATCTTTCAAGTTGTTCACAGGTTAGCAAGCATCTACAACCTAACTAGTCTTAGGGTTGAAACAAAGATGGTTTATCTATCTTGTCTTAACATTGCAGGCTCAGCGTGGGTAGCTCTGACCCGGTCTTTTCTTGAGTACACAATTTTGGGATGGGATAATTTCCCGAGGACAATCTTAATGTACTACACCAACTTTGTATCCTCTCCAGAAGGATATTTCCATACAGTTATATGCAACACTGAAGAGTTCAAGAGCACAGCGATTGGGCATGACTTGCACTATATTGCTTGGGACTACCCTCCAAAGCAACACCCAAACATTCTGTCGATGAAGGATTTTGACAACATGGTCAAAAGCAAAGCCCCATTTGCTCGAAAGTTCCCCAAGAACGATCCTGTATTAGACAAGATTGATAAAGAGCTCTTAGGCCGCACTCACCAGTTTTCCTCAGGAGCTTGGTGCATTGGTAGCTCGGAAAATGGCTCTGATCCATGCTCTGTTCGGGGCGATGACTCAGTTTTGAAACCAGGCCCTGGTGCTGAAAAGTTAAAGGAGCTTGTTCAGACACTTTTATCTGATGAGTTCAAAAGAAAACAATGTTCATGAGAAGTATTGAACATGCTCAAAAGTGTATATTGAGGTAATGATTCAAGCTCACAATTGTACATCCTTTGTGTTTTACTCATAGATTTTCATTTAAAGTTACACAAAACCATCAATGTCGTCCAAAAATTTTCGATATAAAGCAATTACAGTAACAAGAAGATGTAGACAGAGAGCTTCAAATTGAACTCTTGTTTCAGCTCTGGATTCAATACAAGAAATTGAAAGGGCTCTAACAAAAAGAGTTACTCAAAATCAAGGTTTGAGTAAACTTGTATAAAGGATTGGGAAAAGAATCACAATAACAAGAACAATAGCGAGTATAATGGCGATACAAGTCCATTTTCTCGAACTCTTCTGGTGTTCTTTAGCCATCTGCAACTGATCAGACCCTCTCATGACGAAAGAGCTCGCCTTTGAAACATTCGATTCAATGTCGTTGAGCATATTCCCTTGAGCTTCCACTAGAGCTGCCATGTCAAGGAACACTTGGTGTAGCTCTAACAGACTCCTTTCTATCTCCTTGACCGTGTCATGTCGTTCTTGAATCTCTGATAATGTGTCCATGATCTGTCCACGACCTTGCTCTTGTATTGCTTTTTGAAGAAAACGTTCACTTTCTCCGCTAGATATCAGCTTCTCCACCGTCTCTTCGTCTGCTTTTTGTCCCGTTACAGTAAAGTACCTTCAGAGATTCAACCATAAACACAAAACTTATATCTTTGTTGAATTAGAGTAACACTCAAATGAAAGAAAAAGACATAATATCATATAAAGTTACCTTCTCTCGACTGTTTCTTTATATTCAGTAGCCATTTTGGTTCGAAGTCTCTGAAAATCATCCATCATGTCTTTAAGTTTCTTCCCCAATCCACTAACGACCGATGTTCTGGTTCGATCAGCAGATGAGCCAGGTCCACAACCAGGGACTTTCCTCTGAGCAGCATTTGATTTCTCTAGAGCCACAAGCTTCGTTTTTATCATCTTGACACGTTTCAAGACATCGGATACGCATGAATCCATACGAGCACGAAGCTTTTTCACGGCCTTGGAATCATGTACAGTTTTAGATTCTTCATTAGCCTCTTGAAGACGCTTATGAATCTCTTCAACAGCTTTCATGTCTTCTTTAACACTTTCAACGTATCCGAAGAACTCATCGAGGTTGCCTGAATCAAGAGAAGCATTTTGAGATTCAATGTCGTCGAGTTGGACTTGATGGTTTAAGTCTGTGTATTTCTTGAAGGAACTTGAAATTAAGTCGTTCATGGCGACAAATTCAGAAACTAGAGAAAATGTGGACTTTGATCTCTTGAAAATGGACAAATGACCATTAATGGTGGGGATTTAGACTTTAATGGTTGACATGAACATTCAGAGACCTTTAAGTGCTGTCTGAAAGCAATGTGTAATATACTTAATAGTCATTTTTGTGAGCTGTGTTTAGAACCAGTCAAGAGTTTAAAGACCAAAGAAAACTTTGTTGAGAAGAAGGAATATATATAACCAAATTATGATTTTGTTGGTAACATGTTGCAGAGACGTGGTCTCCATTAATAATCCATCATTTCTAAGTTCTTTGAAAACATGGAGCCCACTTAACCCAAAAAGGCTAAAACTCAATGTAATTAAACCAGTGGACTGGACCTTTAAGGCTTTTATGAGTTATATTATAAAGTCTAATAGGCTTAAAAATTATGAATCAAAACAACCAAAAGCCCACTTTTGCAAACCAATGCAACCTGTGAATCACGGACAAGTCTGACCGGATTGGTTCAAGTAACTCCCATAGAGAGTTCTGTTTTACACACGAGTGACTACTAACACTAAGCTAAAAGGCTAGATCACATACGAATAAACTCGATAGACACAAAAAATCCTCCGTGATAAAAGACTAAGACTTGTTCTTATTTCAAGTATATAATACTATAAGGACCAGCTTGCCACCATTCACCTGAGTGGTTTCTGAAAACCTCCTAAGTTGAAGAGAGTGTGAATGGAAGCAGCATCGGTAAAGAAAGGAATCTGAGCATAGTCTCCAGCAATAGCACACCGTATGCATTCGAGAAGCAGACATATAAAGGTGAATCCGACCGCCATCCAATAATACATCCCAAACCTTCCGGTCTCGAAATTAATCAACGGGAAGAAATTGCTTGTGCACCATATGATCTGAAAAGCTGTTTCAAGAAGCATACCCATCATCATGTGAAATCTCAAGTAATGAGGCAGATCTTTGTTCTTCACTACCCACATGTAACCAAAGTAACTGTAGAGCATAAAGAACCAGGTCGGCCATCTGTGTATCGCTCCCGGGATGAAGTAGACCAAGTCTCCAATCACATCGTACCTTTCTAGAAAGGGTCGGACGCAAAACCCAACATAAGATATTTGGAGGGATATCAAATAAGGGACAGAAGCCATTATCCTATACCACCATTCAGGTCTCTCGGGAATTTTAGGCAGTTTGATTTTGAAGAAGTCATTCTTAGCTGCTTTTGAAGGCTTTATTGGTCTACGGGGTTTTCTCAAACTGGGAGCTAATGGTGGCAAGCCATGACCAAAGATCTGGTTGGCTGATGGTGCTGCTGCTAAGTCCACAGATGCAATTGCTGCACAATTTAAGATTTGAAATCAGTTGAATCAATAGATTACAGGAATCATGTTACAGGACTTCTTATGTAGAATTGATAGTGAAGTGCTAAACAATTTATAACTCAAGCTCTCCAGCTGTATACTCAAGATACTTATGGCTGGTGGATTTTTGTACTTAGCTACGATTTGGTTCATGTAGCTATAAGTAAATGTTCAAAAGTATGAACATGAATCCAAACAATACCTGTAAGAGGAGTAATCTTTGGAAGACATCTCAGAGAAAGTGAGTTTGCTGAAATTTTTAAATTTGCTGAGAATTTTAAGTTTGCGAATGAATCAACAACCCCGGGGAAGCACACTCTTTGTTCCACATGTTTCTTTAAACTTGGACTGTGGAACCTATCTCAAAAATCATGATGACCACAACAAGGTTAACACAACATCAATCTCTCTCTGTATTAAACGTATATCAAAGACACACGAAACTGATGACATAATTTGGGAGACAATACTAACCTCCTGATTTCAAACTTAAACCCTAATTCCAATTTTCTTCATCATAAAACAAATCAAAATCTTAAGAAATTGTAAGCAAATTGATTCGAATTTCTTTGGAATCGTGCAATTTAATGTTTGAAACAGTGTCAATTTACAAGCGAAAGCCAAATACATCAAAAATCCTTAGAAAACGAAATAGCCATCGATACAACTCAAAATCATCAAAAGAACGAGAACTCTTATAAAAGAAGCAGAACCAAATCAAAAAGGCGAAACGAGATCGTTAAATGAATTAAAGAAAAACCTTGGAGCAACGAAGATGCGAGAGTTAAGGTTAGTGGTCGCCGCTAAACTCTGCATAATTCTTCTCCGGTGAGAACCTTCGAGGCTTCAGGTTTCGATTCTTAAAAAAAAAAAAAAAAAAAAAAATGGAAGAATAGCTTTTCGTGCAAGAAATACGAGAAGCTACCTGATTTTGACGAAGTGGCTATATAAAGAAATTATACTAGAGTCTTCCACTTGATTTTGGGCCTTTAACTAAAGCCCAAATATAGAAAATTAAGGCCCATAAAAGCCCAATTACAGAGGGAGCTAGGGTTTTGATTAAACCGACGGAAGCTCTCTCTTTATAACAGCCGAATTGAAACCTAATGAAATCATCTCCTCCATCTCCAACTTAGGATCGATTTTAGATTAGGGTTCTTGAGTTTTTGGTTATGATTATTGATGATTAAAGGTTTGCAGGAGCCTCCCGGGCTAATCTGATGAAAAAATATTCATGAAGAATAAAGCCCCAAAGCTCCTGCTAGATTGATGTCATTCGTGTTGCAGTTCTGTCTCTTTTAATCCGGCTTAACTGTGTCAAAGCAATGTCTATATTTTTTATTGAACAATTTGGTTATAATGTTTGGCTATGATTACAATATTATCCGCGCTTCTGAGATTTTGGTCTATGAAGTAATACGGAAAACAATGGTTGAATTTCTTAATATGAGCCTCTCTGTTTTTGTAACTCTGTTTATTGTACTCTGTTTTTGGGCATTGATGATTAAATTCAACAGCTTTACGCCAGTTCTGCTTCAGAAAATTCTTGATAGAAGAAGCTGTATAAATTCTGAGCCTATTTTATTTTATGTTTCTATAAATATTGTTAGCCGATGATGATTTAATCCAATCTCGAGGTGTAGTGGAGCTGAGACCCTGTTTTACAGGGAGAACCCCTTAGCAGAAACTTCAATTTCTATGAAGCTAATGGATTTTTACTGAGGCTTATATATATTTTTTAAGATTTATTTAGAGAAATTTGAATTAGAGTAAGAAATAAAGTAGTGTTGGATATGATTTTATCAGCAATCCCAAAAAGAAATTCAATTCTTTATTATAGCAGTTGCCATGAAGATTCTGAAACAGCTTGTGTTCTCAATATTCCTCTGAAATTGGCTTTGACAAAATTTTCTCCATAGGAAATCTTTGAAGAATCGTATCCTTTCTTAGATTCCGCAAGACATTTTCGAAGGGAGAGAGTTTTCTCAGAGCCAAACTGAGTTTTCGAAACACTCTTTATCTTAGCATCATTGCCAAGATACTGCTCTTTATCTGCATGTCTTTGATGGAGTCTTGTTGAACTACATGTGTAATTAAACTAATAAACATAAGCTGGCTCTATTTCATCTGCATGTCTTTATGTTTTCTTACAGGTTTATGTTTATGTTTTCCCAAATACAAGCAATTGGACCATTTGGGAAAACAAAAATGTCCTATTAAAAATTCAACTTAATGTTAAACAAAGTCGTCATAACTCATCACATTATAAACAATTACGCCTACAAATTACAATCATCTCTCTCAAAGTCTATAAACAATGAAATAATTCACTTTCGATTAAGTGGATTTTAATAGATTTTTATGGATTTTTAAGTTATTCAATTAATGATTTTAAAACTTATATTCATAAATTATGTGCTATTCAAACATTGATTTTGAAATTTATATTTAAATAATGTGTTAGTTAAACATTGAAATTTAGTCTACTTAATTTTTATATTCATTTTATTTGATTTTAAAATCTTATAAATTTAGAAATCCATTAAAATTCATCATCTAATAAACCCTACAAATACATAAAATTAATATTAAAAACATTATTATAATTGAAAAAAAAATTATTATCATAATTGATGACAAACAGGCGATACAAATCATGTACATAGTTTCAAAAGTAAAAAAACGCTTTCACGTAAGAATAAAAACCTAGCGTCGCTGTTGTGATTTCGAGCCTGGGGGAAGTGGTCGGGAGGCTTCCTTAGCTCCGTCCGGCTTCGTTTCTCCCCCTACTGTATCTACCGTTGTCTTTTGCGTCTTTGTTTAAGCTGAAAGAGTTTCCATTCCTTCACCAAAGGTAGTTCTCCGGTGTTACCTTTTTGTGCTTCGCCGGCTGGGTTAGTGAAGATCAAGATGTTGTTGGTCTCCTTTGTGGCTTCATCTATGTCTGTTCGTGTCTCCTTTCATCAAATCTATTCGGAATTTTCTGAATGAGATCTGCCGTGTAGTAAGGCTGGATTGAGGTGGAGCATCTGAAGGCTTCGTCAGCTTCCTTGGGGTCACAGACGCTTGATACCTTGCTCTCCGGTTGGGTATGGTTACCTATATCATTGGCCTCTTTTAGTTTTTATCTTCAGATTTTAGTGTTTTGCTTAGTTGGTGTGTTCAAATCTGGTTAGTTAGATCTGGTTTTGGCTAAATTCTAGTTAATTGCTTCCTTCATCGTGTAGTATTTGGTTTTCTTTCCTTGGTCCAAGCTATTCTTCATCGGTCCTGTGATTAAGTCATATGCTTCGTAGCTTCTCCTCTTCCTTAGAAATACTTGTCTAGGGATAGATGGAGCTTTAAGTTGGGATCCTTTTCCCCAATGTTGTTAGGAAAATCGGTGTTAGGTTGTTTGGATTGTATGGTGCAGTCATCGTTTGTTGAGTCTTTGAGTGGGTTCTTAGTAAACTTCTCATCGAGACATGTTGGCAAAGGCAAGTTTAAAGAACAAGAATCATCTTTTACGGAGATAGGCAGACATTGTATCTTCAAGTTATCACTTATAGGTTTGAAGTCCGGCTTCGAATTTGGTTGTGCGGGAAACTCCTTTGGTGGTCTTTGTAAGACTTGAAACATGTTGTGAATGGTAATTTCAATGGATCGTCAAAATCTCTTCATTTTCTAGTTCTAGAATTGAGAGTATCCATTGTTCTCTTATGGTTTATTGTAGTTTTATGTTCTTTGTAACAATTTCAATCCAATGACATTCAGTGAAAAAAAAAAAATTGATGACAAACAGGCAGAATGAAAATATTTCTAAAATAATTTCTATATTATTTTATTTTTGTGAAATTGTTGTATTTTAAATCCTATATTTAGAGAAAAATAAATTAAAATAAGAAATAAAGTATTTGTTGGAGATGATATTATCAGCAAACCCAAAAAGAAACTAAAGTGGCTTTGACAAAACTTTTTCCCTTGCCAACTTTCCTCTCATCAGAGGCAAATCCTACTCAAAATTGTTTTTCAAAAATTTCCCAACAATTGAATTCTCAGTAAAAGAATAAGACTCATCCCAATCAGCTTTAGATTCAATTGTTCACAAGCGAATGTGAAGGAAGCTGCATGCATTAAGATATGATTCCTCGAAGATTTCGCAGGAAAAAAGTTTCGTGAGAGCTCTATTTGGGAACCTCTGGTAGCTAATAAGAAAAAAACTGAGCTTTCAAAATACTTTTATCTTATGGATCACAGTAGTATCATTGCCAAGTGGCGACTCTTTATCTGCATGTCTTGTTGAACTTAAGATGTGTAATAAACAAAAGATGGCTCAATATATTTTATGGGTTTTACCGGTTTATGTTCATATATATGTGTAGTGAAGTGAGTTTCTTTCTGGGTTTGATGATATGGTCTCTTGAGAGACTACTCATGGTTTGCAAAGTTATTGTTTTCTGTGTTTAAGTTTTATCTAATGCTCGAATTCTTTAAATGAAAGGATGAATCATTTCCAAGTCAATCATTATTTTGGGAGGAGCTAATATATATTGTTCTAAATTAGTGTTAGTGCAAATTTAAAATAGCATTATTTATCTTCCTATTTTTAGAGTAGAGAGAATAATATTATTAGAGATGATTTAATTTTAAAATATAGAGTTTGGAATTAGATTTCTGAAATTGTTGGAGATGTTTAAACTATGAAGCCAGTGAATATTTTAGCTAATGTTTTGAATTTTTGTTTTGTTTTTTCTATCTATTTTTAAGTTTGGAATAATATATTAAAGTATGGAATCAAAAAAAAGACAAGCAATTGGACCATTTGTGAAAATATTAAACAATTAACTCATCACATTATAAACAATGTCTACAATTTTTTTCTCTCCTAGGTCTACACAATGAAATAATTCATTTAACATCATGTGTTGACTGTGAGATTAAATAGTTAAATTAACCATTCAAAAACATAATTATATATAATTAAAAATAAAAAGAAATTTATTATCATTAGCTCGAAGAGCTAATAAATGGACCGTTTTTCATCATTTGTCTAAACTCCATGAAATTAACTCTACCATCACCATCAACATCAACTTGTATAATCATATTCCTACATTCCTCCATAGTTTTACCTTGCTTGAGTCCCAAGTTAGATAAAACAGTTTTTAATTCATCCACTGTAATAAACCCATCTCCATTTCGATCAAATACATTGAAAGCTTCTTTCATATCTTCTTCTCCTTCTTTATCTTCATCTTCAACCATTATTGTTCTGTAAAGCTCTCCAAATTCTTCAATGTCAATACAATCATCACCATCAACATCGATTCTTTGAATAACTTGCATAAGATCGGTTTCGGGTATTATGATTCCAAGGTTTTTTAATGATTCACTTAGCTCCTTTGTTGTGATTCTTCCGTCTCCGTCCTTGTCGAAGATTTGAAACACACGTTTTAGCTCTGAAGAATCCATTTGTTTCCTCGTTTAAATTTAGGGTTTGTTTGGAGGTTACGTGTGAAGGAAGTTAGGGTTAAAATGAAAAGGAAACAAGAGGATGATGAGACTCCGAGAAGCCGAGAAAGTTTCCTTGGCTTCTTGGAGACTCGATGAAGGCTAATTTCAGAAACTTAAGAGAATGTTCAATACTGAATCGATTGAATAACTTTGCTAAATGTTGGAGGTAAAAACATATAAATAGAGATAAAAATAGGAGAGATAGAAAGAGTATTGTCTTATTGATGGTGGGGAGAAAATTTTGGATCTTTTAAAGGAGTCTTGTGGCTTTGTAATTTAGAAAATTTATATCTTTCAAGAATATATATATATATATATATTGATACTTTTATCTTTGATATGGGATTATAGAGATAAAATATGTTCAAATTTTACAATGATAGAATACTAAAGTCCACATAATACAAAAATATCTACAGATACCAAAACACAAGAAAAAGAAAGCTATTAGAAAACGAAAACCGGAAAATAGTTTGAAAAGAATAAGGATAAAGATTCGAAATTAGAAGAACTAAATCACAACGAAACAATCACAATAGCGAATCACAAAATCTCCTAAATTGATGTGGTGCCATCTCACAAATAATACTATACTTATTAAATTAGTTTCTTTTTGTATCCTTAGCTTAAATTTCAATCCAAAAGAGTGTGTTGACCAAATCGTAAGTAATATTTTACTTTATCTTAGTTGTAAAGTTATTTAACTATGTGAAGTCTTTGGATTCATTTTTACAATAAAACAATAAAAAAATGACAAAATAAAATGGTAATACCTCGTGTTATAAGTTATAACAAGAGAATGATGATTAAAAATTTAAATCATAACATTTATGTAAAAATCAGTGAATAAAAAGTTAGAAGTTGCTACAAAATAAAAAGAAAAACAAATAAAGCAAAAACAAAAAGTGCCCACACGCAGGATCGAACTACGGACCTTCAGTTTACAAGACTGACGCTCTACCACTGAGCTATACGGGCCTTTGGTTCTGTATACAGTAAGAGTTTTATATAGCTGATACAACTCCAAACACACTAACCTTTTAACTACTGTCAACAAAACCAAATCTAACAACATCATAAGACTTGATAAATGAAAGTAAAACAAGAGACATGGGAAGTGAATGAACAAAATATTTCATTTAACAGACAAGAATTCACAGAGTAATGCCATGAAATGTATGATTACAGATAAGCTTTTACATTATAACACCATTAGAACAAGTCTTAGACAAAAATACCAAATGTTTACTCTTTTTCATTTTTTACTGCAACAAAAGAGTTGTTGTATAGAAGCTTAAGACCACCATGGAGCATCACCAGTCCTGAAGTCAGTTTCAACCCATGGAACAAATAGAACCTTGCCTCCATCATCAATATCAGCATGAGCCAAAGCTAGTGACTGTTCCATCAAAATTAAGTTGACTTTAGAAACTATATTCGACTGATTCAGAGATAAAGAGTGTAATGCACTTGACTTACCAATGGTGCAGGACCTCTAACGACTCTGCCTTGAGCATTGTATTGAGATCCATGGCAAGGACACAGAAACTTGTTCTCAGCTTTGTTCCATGGCACAACACATCCAAGATGAGTGCACACTGCATTGATACCGTATGTTGCTAGAGTCTTGTCATTCTCCACAACTAGGTAAGTTGGATCTCCCTACAACATAAGATGCAAAAACCTTTATTGAGATCATAAGTCGTTTTTCAAGGACTAGTAAATAACTTGATTATCTTCTTACCTTTAGTCCTTGGGTCAAGGTTCGGTCACCGGGACCATGAGTCTTAAGCCATTCTGCTGCAATTACATCATTGCCAAGTGCATCTTTGGCAGGAGTACCACCACCTCCACCTCCGGATCTACATTATTCAGTGAAAGGTAGAGATTGAAACCAAGAACAATCAAGTAACAGAGACTCTCTATGAAGTCTCATTGATCTCAACATCACAGTAACAGCAATGAATTGCTAACTGCAACTAAGATTGAATCAATAGCACGAGCTAACAACTTACAAGATCACATTTAAACTTCACCACAATACAAAGGGTCTCTAGATTTTCTAGTTCATGCAATCAAAAGAAGAAAGCAAAGCCCATGAATCTCCATTTGATAACAAAATCTAAGGAGAGACCAATGTTCAAAACGTAATATTAAGGCTTCAGAACAAAAGAAAATAGCAACAAACACAAACTTCAAAGACTCTCCCTGATGCAATCAATGATCCAAAAGACTGAAAGCAAAGAGTCTCATTAAGAAGCATAGAGAACAAAGTTTGGATATTATAAGAGGAAGAGAGTATAATCAAACTTACCCTGGAGGAGCAAAGAAGGTAGCGTAAGGGACAAGCATGTATCCAGTAGGAAGAGAAAGAGCCCCAACAAGAAGAAGATTCATAAGCTTCCTCTTTTCCATATCTGGAACTCTGTCAGCTGGAATACTCGAAGCTTGACAAGCAATTCTCAATCCATTCTTCTCCTTTCTTACCATTTGATTAGTTCTTGTTGGCTTCACAAGTAACCCACGCGACATCGCCAACATAGCGCTTCTGCTCGAACCGAGCTGCAACACAAAACAAAAAAACAAAATTTAACAAACCCAAATACTAATTCTTCCGTAAAACTGGTAATTCCATTGTTCTCTCGATCGAGCTAAACCAAAATCAAAAAACTATGAAACGAGAATTTTAACAATTGGAATGATCAAGAGTGAACCTGAGTAGCAGGGGAAAGAGATGAGGAAGCCATTGATGTAGTAGTCATCGAAAGCTTCAAGAGGATATGGTCTGGAGCTTATAATGGCGGAGGATGACAAGTAGATTGCACAGAGAGCTTTAACCACTGATACAGAGAGAAGCAGATAAACCTCTGCTTCCACATAGCCACATAATTTTTAGATTTTGGATTTCGCGATGACGTAATCAGTAATGGGCTTAAAATGGGCCAATTAGATACATTAATTGGTTAGTAAGGCCTATACAGATCCAGTGATTACACTTTGTTAATTTTGTAATATATTGTTGGGCCTTAATGGGCTGATAACTTGATTTCAGCCCAAATAATTTATTGATTTTAAAAAAAGAAAGAAAAGGTAAAGAGAGTCAACGAAGGAAGATATGATGAAATGTGCATGGCGTGAAACTGTGAGAGACATGCACTCATCACGTGCTTGCATGTGTGTCTCTTTGCTTTCCCCCTCTTTTGTTTTTCTTTTTTATCATGAAAAATTTATAAATAGATAATTCCTTAATGGCTAATCAATTTCACATTATTAATTAGGGCACGTTTAATATGAAAATCTCCTCTTATCCGGTGCCATTCTTTCCTTGAATTTTTAACAAAAATTATTTAGTTCGGATCTCACCCAACTCTAATTGAAAAATTTTGGTCGTAGTTCGAATCTTATCGATCAAATTATTGTTTTACAATATATATATATAATCCTAATTTTACCATATATAATATCAAGACTTTACTGTTTTCTTATCACAATTTATCTTTTTAAAAATCTTGGTATTAGGTAAGAATATAATAGAGATTCATGAATTTTAAAAATATTTGTGATTATTTTATCATAAATAATGCTACTTTTTTTTGTTAAATTCATAATGCTACTTTTAAGTATGTTCTAGATTTCAACGGTTGCAACTATTGAAAATGCGTTTTTAAACCAACTAAAAATTGGCTTAAAAACATGAACCCTATTGTGTTATAATGACTTCTTTTTAGTCGACTTTATCTTGGTAATGGTTAAAAAATGTTGAATATACGAAGATTCTTTTAAAATAGATTCTTCACGAAAAAAGAATACATTAATGTTACAAAAAAACATAAAAACTTAAAAGAAATAAAATTGTGGAGTGCTTTTAGGCTTTTCCTTTAACCAATGCATCCTATCTTTCTTGTCCTAGCCTCTTTACCAACAATGCATCATACCTCAAATCAAACCTTGAAAATTCGTTATTTAAAGTAAGATTTTATCATAATTTAGAGTGTTACTTAGCTTGAATTTCTTTTCACATATTGGCATCTTTAAAAAAAAATTAAAAAAAATCAAGGTATTTGGATCCTCATTACTATCTTTTGGATTTGAGATAAAACTACTTTTCTCTGTTTTATTGTTTAGATGAACCAACTAGTAACTCTGACGTTACGTAGAAAATTGAAATTTTTTTTTATAAAATATGTTTTGAACTATAAATTAGATATTATTGATAATTATTGACAGAAAAATGAAAATCGGTTAGAGAATTCTGTTAAAAATATCTTACGAATTCAAATTCGTATTAGAATGAAATTCTCGACTATCTATTTATAATGGAAACATTCTATTACAAATCGTCGAAGATGGATTCCTGATATATATCTCGAGAATGAATATATTTTCATAGGATCCTAGTTAACTACCACTATGTGAAGTTTATATATCCTGTTATAATTGAGTATATAGAAATATTTCACATACAATACTATTATGCTTATAAAATGATGAGTAATATAATAGAAAAAACATAAATATAAAAATATAAAGATTGCGCAATGGTGAAGCAAGGCACCCCAAGGCAAAGTCATGAGCTTATAAAGTCACTTAGGCTTCTTCTGATATTCGTCTGCTTCCCTTTTTATCTTCTTTATATTTTTCATATTATTAAATTTGTAAATTAAAAGGAAAAAGCATTTCACTGCATGCTTTATATATTACACATGACACAAACATTTATAGAAAAAAAGCAAAACCATTTCTTAAAAAGATTTATCAATTTTTAATCGTTGAATCATAGGATTTAGAATAGAAACAAAAATATAAGTTTGAAACATCTATTTAGGTGATGACAATTATGATATCCTTAGGTATTTTGGAGGTAATCTTGGCGTCAGATAGTTTAGAAGTGTTTAAGATTATGGCAAATTTAGAGGAGTGGTCGATATTAAAACATTACATTGAAATTTTTGCAGTTTTAATTTATTCTTACTTATAGATTTCTAAATTTTAAAATTGATCTATCTGTAATGATAAAGATCTTTCTTGATAAAAAATAATTTTTTTAGTTAACAATAGAATCGATAAGACTTAATTCATGACTAAAATCATTTTTATCCGAAAAGAGTAATGATAATATAATTAATCAAAGTTGTTAACGACAAAAAGATAAATAATGATCTTGAATTTAGCAACCATCTTAGTCAATTATTCACAATTAATTATCAATTACTTGCAATCTCCGTTATCAACATTATATTTTTACCAAATATGCATGTTGAAGCTTTGGATTCCACCGGAAATTACAAAGCTCATTGGATTCAATTTATTCATACTATATAAAGAATCAAATCACCTATCTTGCTTATACATTTGGTGACTCTTAAAGATATAATAAACATATCTCAACAAAGTATCTTAATTAGTTTAAATGTTTTGTGTTATTTATACAAATGCGTTGATCATGATGAATCCTTGTGGCTATTAGATGACCGGTCAATGCAAAATCTCTCTGATCAATATATAAAGGTTTCCAATGTATTAATAATCAACTCATTATTGACACGTCTTACTACTTCAAATGTGATTTAAGCATTTTAATTGAATAACATTAACACTAAATAGTCATGCAATTTAAAATTTGTAATGTAATCAATGTCATGATTTGCTCGTGAATCTCACTATATTCCACACACTCTGCCACTGCAGTAACAAAGTACATTTAGCAGGGAATATTAATTATCTTTGGCTGTTTCTCTGTTAATTTATAATATATATATATATATATAATGTGAAAATAAGTTTTTAGATTTGTTAAATGTTCACATTTTTAGTTGTTCACACCACAATGTAATTTTGGATGGTCATGTAATTCTACATTATAGAATTTTAAATTTGCGATAAAGTTATAAATTAAGTTTAGTCGATCTAATTATTAATAATATATATGTTATGTTTATAAAATGATATAATTCTCATATAATTGTTTAGTTATGGAGGAAAGTAAGAATATAAAAGGCAACAAACAAATAGTATACTTTTAAATAAAGTAGGTGGCCCTTGAGAATTTTGGGTGTTATATAGTAGTTTATAAAAAAAAAAAAAATTTATTTTGTAATATTGGATTATAATTGGCCATTAGCCAAATTTCTGCATAATATAGACAATAGGACTCGATCTCTAAATGTGCAAGTGTGTCTGCCTTTAATAGATTTACCATCTGCCACTAAACGAAAAACAACTTACATATTTTATAAACTTTTAATCTTCCTAATTAAATTCCATTTCAGTCATTTCTTATTCTGAAAAATTCTCTTACTTAAATGTATAAATAATATCTATAGTGTCTACTTTTTCTCTTGTATACCAGCTAAACCCCAAAATAAAATTAAAAAGCTTAAAAATAATTTCTTACGTTACATACTAAAAAAAGTCAGTCAATTGCTGTTTCATTTATTTCGTTCTCATCTAGAATATCAAAAGGGCTCACTGTAATTCACAATTTCTAATATATATTGACTTTGAAGGTTTTTATTATCCTGTAAATTTCACTAAAATTGAACATTAGTCCCAGGCTTTGACAGTAAGAGATAATAAGTAAAAAAAAGTTGTTCAAATGGAGTATTCACATGGCAGTTTGTTCATTGACTTCTCAAATTTTCTTTATTGACTTAAAAACTTAATTTTATATGTACTACATTTTTGGGAAATTCAAAACCTAACAAAAGGTTAGTACAAAGACTTAAGGACAAGGAAACCAAGCTGTCACAACCTAGTTTAACACTTAATGTATGATAATAAGAAAAACAATATTTCAAAAGTTAATAAATGTTTGTAACTATATGGATGAAAATTCCAACATGACAATTTTTAGAGATTTTTTAATGTAAATATATACGTTCATGAATGCTAATTCATAAGCTCTATTAATGACTACAATATTATCTAATTCCGTACGATAAAGGAACTAATGATACATGAGATATAGATGATATTCATAATCTATTGAATACTATCATATTACGATTGAAGGAAGATTGTGGAGTAATAGGAAATGTTTTTGGTTATTATATCCACAATTTTGTTGTCTTTTCCTTCCAAATTCAACTATAGAGATTATGTTTATTTTGCGTAATTGTTAAGAATTTGAGGATTCGACTATTGATTGATACATTATAATTTTTTTTGTTTTTTAATTCCACACAATTTCAATTTCCAAGTAAATTGTTCATAATGTAATTAGACAAAAAAAATAAAACATAAATTATTAATAACATTCAAATGATAATCTAAAACATCAATACAAATATTACTATGCATAAAACTTCTTTGTATTGCAAATTCAAGTCAATTATAAAAAAAAATTTGGTCAAAGAAATTTGTATATATTTATTGTAAAAAAGTTGAAAGAAGGAATTTAGCATAGAATTTTGGCTTACTGATATAAAAACAAGAATCTCACTTTAATATAAAGATAAATAAATATATACTTTGAGAGAATCTTAACTCTTTACTATAAATAAAGAAAAAACCAAATTAATTATAGAGAGATCATATGTTAATATCTCAAGTGACAATAAGTAAATAAGTAAAATTAAAAAAATCTTAAAAGACCCAAAACTCCCTTCTTTGATAATAAAGACAACTTCTCTCTTTTAATGTCTTTGTCTCTCTCTCTTCATCTCCCAACACCAATTTAACAAAAGGAGTAAGCTTGAGAGACTCTATCAAAAATCAATCAATCAATGGAGTTTCATCTTCAACATCCTCTTTCACATTCTTCTCTTCACAATAACGAATACACAGACGATGAAACTTTACCACAATCTCTCTTCCTTATCGAGTTTCAACACATGTCATCTTCTCATTACTTTCATAGTCTCAAATCCTCTGCTTTTCTTCTCTCTAATCGAAACAATGCCATTTCTTCAATCATTCAGGTCCTAAATTCTCAATGGGTTGTTTTAGTTTCTCAATATTGAATAAAGTTTTAACTCTTTTTTTGGTTCTTGTTTTACTGAAATTGTAGTATTCAAGGAAATTTGATGACCCATCTTTGACGTATCTTGCTGTGAATTATCTAGACAGGTTTTTGTCTAGTGAAGATTTTCCGGTAAAAGCAGAATCTTCAGACAGAATCTGTCGTTTGTTTCAAGTTTTTAACTATAAATTTGACTAAAAATGCTTTGTTTTTCCTGCAGCAACCAAAGCCATGGATTCTCAAGCTTATCTCTCTTTCTTGTGTCTTTTTGTCTGCTAAAATGAGGAAACCAGATATATCTGTCTTTGATCTTCCGGTAAGAGCTACTGAATCTCTACAATGTGTTATAAAATATGATGATGAATGTCTGAACTCTGAATCTTCTAGGTGGAAGATGAGTTTTTTGATGCACAGATGATAGAGAGAATGGAGAATGTGATTTTAGGAGCTCTTAAATGGCGAATGCGTTCTGTTACTCCTTTCGCTTTTTTCGACTTTTTCATTAGTCTCTTTGAGCTTAAAGAAGATTCTTTATCACTTAAACATTCTCTCAAATCTCAAGCCATTCACCTTACTTTCAATCTTCAACATGGTAAAGTTTTCTTCAATCATGATCGTATCTCATGCTTTGGATTCAATTTCTAATATCGTTTTGAAAACATTGCAGATATCAAATTCCTCGAGTTTAAACCATCAGTGATTGCAGGAGCTGCACTTCTCTTTGCTTCTTCTGAGCTTTGTCCTCAACAGTTTCCATGTTTCAGTAATAGAATCTGCCAATGCACATATGTAAATAAGGTAAAGTTTTGAGCAAGTAAATGATCTTGAACCGAGATTCTTTATAGCGATTCTTATCGATCATTAATCGTGGTTGCAGGATGAGCTAATGGAGTGTTACAAAGCAATACAACAAAGAGATGTAGTTGAAGAAAACAAAGGAAGTACTGAGACAGCAGTAAATGTGCTTGATCAACAATTTTCAAGCTGTGAAAGTGATAAGAGTATCACAATCACAGCTTCTTCACCATAAACTAGTAGTCGTCTCGTCAGTGTTAAGCTGAAAATGCCGTTAATGGTCAGACCATAATGCAATTCAAAAACCAAATTCTGGTCCCCTTTTGAAAATGACACTTGCTTCTTCTTTTTTCTCCATCCATCTTCTGCTCTGCTTCCAAATAAACCATTTCTCTTCATGGAAGGACAGGTGAGTGATGAATGATCAAAGATGAGCCTCGGGTTTCGGTTCTTTCTTCTTCTTTTGGACCACAACACAAAACTCAAAAATAAAAAACGAATAATCAAATGTGTAGTATTTATAAGTCTGTTAATGTTCTGTATTGGTTCCTGGAGTCGCAGTTGTTTCACTTGGGGTAATAATCAATAAATATTGTTCTTGTGTTTATAAGCTATATGGTTAATGTTTAAGATCAATGGGGTCACGAGTAAAAAATGGATTCAATTTATCAGGAATAAGATTTGTCTTATGAGACTTCGTTATCCGAGTTATATGGATCCAGTTGCCAGAATCTCTGTTGCAGGCAGGCAATATGATACTCTTTGGACCACTTTTTCTCAGTTTTGAAATCATTCAATTGCTTTTGTTCCATTAATGGGCCTGACTGGTTTCTGTATATCACATTAGGCCCATTAGGTTTGTGATATACAGAAACCAGTCAGGCCCATTAATGGAAACAAATTACATGTCCTGTAACTGTCACTGAGACACTGACAATTACTGAGGATAACCATCCGGTTTAGCCGAACCAAAACTGTAGCGAAAACCGAAAAGCAAAATGGTTTGAAACTTTGAATCAAACAAAACAGTGGACGTTTTATTAAGAGTAACAAATACAAATTCTGTTTGCAATATATCTCAAAGACTGCTGAAAAGAATGTATAACATAGTTTCCAATTTCAGACATTATTGAGAAGCTAGAAAATCTAAGCTTCTGATGTAAATAGTAATGCACAACAACAAAACGCAAAGATGAACATGTTTCAAAGGTAAGAAAGTATGTATATATAGCATCTTCATCGTTACCTCGAGAAAGAGAGAGAGAGATCAGACAGGTCCAAGAGTTCCTTCACTTCGGCTTCTTCGCATAGAGAGCTCAGATCTCAGACTAGACAATCTATTACCAGTGGCAATGTAATGATTCTCGTAGGCAGCAGGTGATAGTTTGTGTCCCACAGGTGGAAGACGGCTGCTTCTCTCCTTAGACCTTTTCTGCAAAGCCGGTGTTCTCCGACCTGAGGATGAGCCAGGTTTGTGAGAACCCGATGCACCATGGCTACTTTTCCGGCTACTATTTTTGAGCTCTGATCTGAGACCTCGGTCCAACTGATGTGTGCTTGCCCCGAGTCGAGCATCTTTAGTGCCTTGTCTGTTATAGTATACCAAATTTGGCAGGAGTCCCAAAAGGTATTTTTTCAGTTGTTCATCACCAACATTCTTCTGCGCAGGGTTACCTTCCAAGCTTATAGCCTGAAGAGAACTGTAATTCGCAGCGAGCTGACCAAGACATTTGGTGGTTGTAAACTTATTGTACCGCAAATCCAAGACAGTCAATTTCAAGAGACGATGAAGACCCTCAATTTCACTGATTTTGTTCCCAGCTAGGTATAGTTCTTTCAGAGAGGAGCAAGAAGCCAGACCTAAGTCAATAACAGAATTGACACGCACAATCCATCAAACATGATTTTCATACAAAAGCTGATATCTAAGGAATGTAGATGAGCAAAGATGAGGCCATACCATGACCAAGTCTTAATATTCTGTTGTAACTCAGATCTAATACTCGAAGCCGAGTGAGTTCACGCAGGCCCTCGATAACTGAGATACTGTTCTTCGACAAATTCAACGCATGTAGTCCTCGAGGAAGAGCACCAGCCGTTATCCTGACTGAAAAACGTATGAAGAACAGTAAAAATAGACGAAATAAAGAGAATCATTGTGTGTAGATAATTAGCAAGAAGGGGCTACGTAGCTCTACCTATTGCATTTCCTGCGAGATTGAGAATTTTCAGACCAACAAACGCACTGAGGAATGGTATCACAACCAGACCATGGCTAACTAGCTGGGCAGTGGTTGCAGAAGCACTTAGAGAGGATATATACTTTTTCGCAGCTTCCATTCCAGGAGTTAATTTGATGACATCAACTTTAGGAGAAGCTGTTGATGGTGCATTCAACACGCCAGTTTCTCTTGGCAACTCATCTTCGTACCCTGTTATTTCATCGGCTTCCTCAGACAAATTTACATGTTGAAGGTCATTGACCCAATCCTCAATACGTTTGAATTTAGAATCCATTCCCGGAAATTCTGCTTGCTGGTTGGATGTTTCTCCTTCAATGAACTTTGTTATCTTTAGCTCATCTGTAGGTGGTACTATCCAATCTTTTGCCAAAGAAGAATAATCATATGCATCATCATATCCGTCCTCCACGAGATTTTCCTTATCGTTGGTATCTCCAGGTTTATACATGCCATAGTCCAGATCTTGATCTTGCTCGTGCTTAACCTCTTCATCAGTCTCATGGACAGATTTATCTGCTTGGCACATGTCTAGAGCCCGAAGGTCATCAGAGGATCTAGAGCGGTGAGATGAATGTTTGAGAGGTGAAGAATTCTCTGATGCAGAGTCAGCAATATTAGGCATTGAGTTCGACCTCACCATCATTGGTAAGTCATGAGGTGCTTGGCTGTTTGAGTTGTCCATCTGTTCACCAGATAAAGAGGTATCATCGTGCTGATGGCTGTCTTTATCAGTATGATGAAGATCTCCAACCGAGGAATTAGACCCATTGAGTGCTTGATCGGAATCCTGGTAAGCAGAAACTGATGCTCGAGGAGCTTTTTGATACAGATTAGGACTTTCTTCACCAAGCTTCACGCTGCCTACCTCAAATGTACTATTCTGTTCAAGAGAATTTGGAGAAGTAATCCGATCTGTTCCATCAGCTATTCCATCCTCTGTGGTATTCCTCCCATTCAAGTATAGTTCATCTCCATGAGATTGACTTTTCTTGAGATGCTGTACCGGATGTGCCCCAGTATCATGGTCAAGAATGCCAGTGGGCTTAATTTCCTCAGATTTCCAGACACGCTCAATAGCGGTAGAGGCACTTGGCTTGCTATTTCCACTAACAGAAGCAATGTTTCTCCCAAATATGATTGAGCTCAATCTTTTCGATTTAGACCCATTTTCTCTGATCAATCCTTCTGAAAATCCTTCAAAAGATTTCTGAATCACCAGAAAAAGATTAGCGTTCTCTTCACAGACAAAGGAATCTTACATAAGTATGTACAAAAACCGTGCTAAAGACAAGAGCTAATTATAATTCAGCTTACCTTAGGTTTATGACGAGAGACGTGAGCGTTGAAGCATGAAAACCTGACCATCGTGTCAAACTTAATAACATCGAACTACATCACCAGTTAAAACATCAAAAGAAACTAAAAACCAAACCACAAAGCTGTTCTTCTAAATTACAACCACAACTCGAAATATGAGATCAAGTCACGTTTTGCACGAATAGACAAAAGGTTTAAGGGTTCATGTAGCGTAAGAATGTTAGCCGTAATCAAGGGTTAGACCCTCTGAAACACGACGAAGCCTCCAAATGATTGATGCTAGAGAAACCCTTGGAAGAGGAAGACAAAGTGAAGTCACTACTTCAAAGCCACCCCACACCTGCGCAGAGGTGCGAGAAGCACACGACTTTGCAGAAGCGGCCAGAGTGAAGAATAATTGTATCGAGCTTAAGTAAGCCCAAGTCTTTTAAATTGCAATGGAGAAACTCACCTGAGAGGAGAGAGATAACAATATTTTAACATTGAGCCAGAATCAAATCTAACAGGAAAACGAAAAAGCTAAAAGCTTGCAATTCAGGTAGAACAGAATCAAAGTATCAACGAATATCATCAATTCAAAAGACTACCATCAAAATCGAATCAACGACAAAAAAAAGAACATCAACTGTTCGACGAAATTACGGAAAAAGGAAGTCAACAAATTCAGAAAACAAGAAAAACCCATAATAATAAAACACAAAAGAGTGATAAATTACAGCATGAAACACGAAAACTCGCATGAATTAAGACGAATACACAGAATCGGGAGAGAGAAGAAGAATAAAGGGATTCTCACCAGAGAAGGGATTCGATCTCAAATCCAGAGGATTAAGCGAAAAGGTTCACAACCAGTTGTTGAAGAGAACTTAGAGAAACCAAAATTTTAATCTTCGAATGGAGAGAAACTTTGACGCAAAGCCACGCTTAACCCTAAAAGAAACCTTTTTCGACCAAATCAAAATTGTACCACAAAAGTAGTCAATGGCTCTAATTTTTTCGTGCGACGAAAACTTCTATTCACACATTCTAATCCGGTTTACGTATTTTATTGCCTTACAAACCGGACCGCTATGTACGTATTAAAACCGGTTAACCAAGATATAATTGGGCCTAATTTGGGCTTAAATAAATGGACCAGATTTTGCCGTAAATATCTGCCTTGATGACTTGGAGTGGTTGTTGAACACAAAATAATTATCACAGTTCTAAACACTATGCTGGATAGTTCCGACAAACTCAGTAATAATTTGAATATTGACTTTATTGGTCTAGTGTAGTATTTCTACGTAAGGAGACAAAATTTTGAAATGAATGAAATTAATTCTATATTGGTGGGCTGTGAAATTGTTAAACGAATAACATTGTTATCTATCTTTCACTCGGAGGGAAATTTCAACATCACTTCACTTTCTTTTTCCTCATCTTTCTTCTTCAATGGTCGTATCAAATTCCCAAGAAAAATTTAGACCCGACCCTAAAACAAGCCATTCAATTGGGGATCTGGAAATCGAAACGATTCATGAGTTCAGCAAACCGGCTCCAGGGATGTGGCTCTTTCCAAAACATCCCGAAGATTGTTGCATCTATAGAGTTCCTAACAGTATTCGTAGAGTAAATCCAGAAGCATATACTCCTCAAATAATCATCATTGGTCCTCTTCATTATTCTCTAATATCTCAAGCTCTAGACTCTCTCGGACATGTTACAAACACAAAGTCAATGGGCTACTTAAACATGGAGCATTATAAGAAGATTTACCTAGCCAAATTCGCACAAAGGTTTAGAGGCATACAAACCATTGATGAACTCAAAAGACTAATCGAACAAGACGAAGTGGTACTCAGGACAAGCTACTCGGAATCAACGGCCGAGATTGAATCTCCACAGTTTGTAGACATGATCCTACATGATTCTGTCTTCATAATAGAATTCATGTTGAGGACTTACGGAAGAAGACCAAAGAAAACAGGGGATCCTCTCGTGGACGAACCTTGTCTTAAGAACACAATCAAGCAAGATCTTATCTTGCTCGAGAACCAACTTCCCTTCTACATCCTAGAGAAGCTCTTCGATCCAATACTCCCTATACTCATCCCAAACCTAACATCCCGAAAATTAGTCATCACATACTTTGTAAGCCAAGCTAAGATCAGCAACAACTCAATTTTCACACATTTCACGGATCTGTTTAGGCTTGCCCATGTGGAGACACTTCCAGAATTTCCTCTAGGGCAATACGAGCCCATGGAACATATGTATACCGCGGATAAGCTATATAGTGGAGGAGTGGAATTTGAGGCCATCGAGGAAAAATTCTCATTGAATGTGAGATTCGAGAATGGTTGTTTAAAGATGCCTTGTCTTAGGTTTGATGATAAAGTTGAGATGAGACTAAGAAACATAATGGCTCTTGAACAATGCCATTACCCTTACATGGCCTATGTCTGTAACTATATTATCTTCTTAGATCACCTCATTGACACTCATAAAGACGTGGAGTTGCTTGTCGAGAAAGGTAATCATTTTAACTGTAGCATATAAAAAACATAATGGCTCTCGGTGTATTGATTCGTGGTGGTTTTAATTTTGTAAGGGATAGTAAAAAATTGGATTGGGGAAGATGATTTGGTGGCAAAGATGGTAAACAAGCTCTGTTTGGGAATCACCGAGGTTGGTTCGTACTATTCTGATATAGCAGTTCAAGTCAAGTCTCACTATAAAAACCGGATTAATAGATCACGAGCCCTCCTCAAGCGAGTATACTTCGGTAACCTGTGGACAGGGACAGCAACTGTCGGCGCCACATTTCTATTGATGATAACTCTCATCCAAACTGTGTCTTCCATCATTCAGGTTATGGAGTGAATGTTACGAATTGGTAAACCAGAAATAAGTGTTTCCCACTTTGTGGGCATGAGTGGTCCTTGCTTCAATTACTGGTCTTTAATTCAATAAGTAATCGAGTGGAGGTAACAGATTTGTGTTTGTTTAGCTGCTTAGTGATTTCATGTCTGTTTAGTTGCTTCCTACCTGTTTTGAGTTTCTGTTTCGAATTTTCCTTCATTCCTTTATAAGGTGCAAGTAATTAGAGCTTACATAAATGGACCTTAATTTTTGTTACTTTTAAAAGTTGTTACTGGGATTCACAAACTCAATCCGGGAACCAAACCAACTTAGCCACCAAATACAATAACCGGTAACGGTTTAGGAGCAAATATTAAATTAAAAAAAGACCATTACAATCTGCTCATACTTCGCCACTGTATCACTATGGTGGTACTACATATTATAAAATACCAAAATGTAGAAAGCTCTACCATTTACCAACTTACACGATGTGCCTTTTTCACATCCTAAACCGGTTTCATCATATATATACAAACCAGAATTTCCTAATCTTCTCCTTTGTACCTTAGTCTATTGAAGAGCTAGATTCTTCTGTCTCGTCGTCACCGCTGAAACTAGAAGGCAACTCCACACCAGACCTACAAACATAACATATCATGATCCAATAAGCCAACTTGATCTCTCTTTAGACCAACACATGCATTACAATGGTTACTAACCGATTTATTTGCCCTTTACGTCCAAGAATCTCGCTGTATGATGATTTTGGCGGATACACTTGCTGAACATACCCATGATTAACTCGTTTTGTAGCCTACAACAATAGTTAAAGGTCAGAACAAGAACTTGGTAGAGCCACTAAGCTTTGCTATGTATTACACCAAAATCTAATTCTTAAGATAGTTAACCATCAAACTCACTGATGGTTCATCAGAATTCTCTCTATGTATTTTCACTTGACTTCTATCTCCGTGATACTTTCCCACCTTCAAAAGAAGATAACACACAAAACACAGCTCATACTTCCATTAAAAAGCAAGAAATGAACCTATAGGCCTGAAATCTTGAGACAAATCATTACCATCCCAGGACCTGTATCCATTGATTCAGGGGATCTGCTTCTACTCAGAGGCAATAGCTTTGAAGATTTAGTGAGGTATCCGGTCTTGTGTCCACCGTTAAATGTACTTTTATCGTAATCATGAGATTGATTGGTTTCAATATTGTTACCAGAAAGATTATGGATGCTGGGAATCAGATTGTTTCTCGAACCTTCAGCCCAATTTTTGGAGCTTATCCGACTTTTTTTGCTGTTAGTTACATTGATTTCTCGTGGTAAACCTTTGAATGTCTCTTTAATCAATTTGTGGTTAGGGACTGAACTAGAGAATCTAAGAGAAGGGGATTTCAGTCTTGGTTCCCTAAAACTCGTTTTATCTCTTAGACCAGACTCCATTCCAATCATTGTGTTGTCATCATCATCGTCATCCTCCGAATCGGGATCTAGTGAATGCTTCTGTGATTTACAAGCTAATTCATAGCTCTATAAAGACCACAAGAAATAAGAAGATTAGAGTATAATTATAATGCCTCAGGTAAAACATATTAAAGCTTCATGGGAATGTAATATATAATATGAAACGTGATGACAGATTGAGATTCTAGTTTATTATCTCCATGGGAATGTAGGATATAACATGAAAGCTTTTGAAAATTCACTTACAGGACCAGGATGAAAACTCTTCTTAGTTCCAGTAAAATATGGGTGCGACCGTCTTTGATTCCCAACATAGATCGGCTCTGACAAAACAGTTGATAGAAAAAGCAATCAAATCTGAGTGGACATGGGTAAAGGCAATCACAATCTGACACACGAAGAGAGATAATTTTAGCTTTTTCTGAACCACTTACTCAATACTCATAACATCATTAACCAGAAGATTTGAAGGTAAAGCAGAACCATATAATTACGACACACCTTGAACTATGGCATTAGTCTGAGGCTCAAATGCACCAGGAGGAAGAGGATCAAATTCAACCCCCAGAGGTGGACCATCCTCTTGGTATTGTCTTCCTAATTGTCTCTTCACGGCTGTGATAGCAACATTCTCACTGGCTCTCTTCACTTTCAAGTATCCCGAAGGCTTCTTATACCCATAGCTTTTGGTGACCTGAGGATGTTGGATGAGGTCATTATGTGCAACATATCTTGAACTTTCCACATCCCGGATTCCATCTTTGCCAGAGACAAGATTCTTCTGTAATGATGAGCTACGTTCAGAAGATGTACTATCTTCACCATCAGCATTTCCCATGTAAGGGCCCCCATAAAGCCTTTGACTTTCAACTTCCCTAGGCTTCGGGTTCCAATAATCCGTTTGCTTAGTGCTACCACATGAATCTTGTCGAAGCCCGCTTCCACGATCCTGAAGAACAACACTTGACCGATCTTGGCTCCCAATGGTGTTCCCATCTTCTTTTACAGAACGTTTGTCTTTTAACCTTCTATGGCAGAACCAACCAGAAACTTGCTTCTCAGTTAATCCTATTTCCTCTGCTAACTTAGCCTTCATTTCTTCAGTCGGATACTTATGCTCTAAAGAAAAAACAAACCATACTTGTAAACCATAGACAACTTAGCATAAAGAGCAAATGCAAATAACAAAGCCATAATTACCATTGTAGAAATTCTCAAGCGCCATAACTTGTATAGGAGTCTTAAGCTTGCGTTTTTTGTTATTTTCTGTGGAGGCTTTATCGCCATCAGCAGGCGCCTCACCTGAATCTATCAAAAATAGCAACATAATAAGTAAAAGCATTCGAAGATTGATTCATGGAAACATTGAAACCCCATTTTCATTATCAAACAAATCCTAGATGTTTCAATAACCAAGAGATGTAAAACATGGCAAAAATTGATTTGTTTTTATATGAAAATGTGGGCACTAAATCCGAAATTCAGACGCAAAATCTACATAATTAGACAAAACAACTCAAAAGTTCCAGTGCCATGGATGAAATTAACTACTTAAACAACCGATAATGAGAGTTGCATTGTAATTCGACAGACAACACGAACTCAGGATCATTGAAAACTATTCTCACGTAAAATCGCAAAAAATAAGAAGAAACACAGATTATCTGAGAAAACAGGAAAACAGAGATTCAAAAAGAGAGAAAGACAAGGATTTCACCTGAGTGCATAGCAAAATTGAAATTCCTAGAGATTCAACAAAACCTAATCAGTCCTTAAAAACCAGAATGCTTCAAAATTCTGATTTCCTCATGGGAGGAGGAGAAGAAAACTCCTCTTCGATCACAAATCTCGTAAGAACCGGACCGGTTTTACAAAACCAGAACATCGGAAAAACTTGAACCGGAAATACCTAAGTTTGGGCCTAATTTCAGGCCCAATTCGACGCCGAAGAATAAGTTAAGAAGTCTTCTGGACCGGATTGGTTTTCCTAAACCGGAATATTCGAACCGGCTTTTAGGCCTAAATTGGACAAGGCGTCGAAGGTTTTTGTGACAGAATCGCCATGGCTACAGCTTCAAGGTTTTTACTGAAATTTTCAAGGTCTCTCAAGCTTTCTCCAACACTTCTCCGTAGCAATGGCGTAAGATTTTCAAGTAGTTTGATTCACGATTCCACGGAACCGTTAAAATGTCTCTGGCGAAAAGAATCTCCAATCCGCCATGAATCGTTTACTACCAGAAGCTTCTCTTCTCAAGGTCCTGCTTCTGCCGATTATAGGTACTTTAATCCTCATTATATCTCTTTTTACTGTACTTGATTCGTTAATTTGATGAGAATATGAACAAACGGAAAGAAAATTAGTTCGGTTTTGCAGGAAGATGAGTTTCACAAGTTAGCCAACTTCACAATAAATGACCTTCTTGAGAAAATTGAGGTATCTGTAAGCCTGTAGGATTTTTCTTTCTAGGGTTCTTTGTTTTCCTTGAGATTGCAATAGCTTATAGTTGCATGATCCATGTTTCAGGATTATGGTGATAATGTTCAGATTGATGGTTTCGACATAGATTATGGGGTAAAGATAAAATATATTAAGCGTTTACAATCTTTTTCGTAGTTTTTGTAATTCATGTGTGCTGATGAAGTTAGTCCTTTGGGCTTTTTGTTGTTTCCAACAGAATGAAGTTCTCACGCTTAGGCTTGGATCTTTAGGCACATATGTTCTGAACAAGCAAACTCCAAATCGACAAATATGGATGTCTTCACCCGTAAGGTAAAGATTTTTACTGGATCATCATGTTCTGCTGTGTCTTCTGGTTTTTTGCATTCACAATCTATGGAGAAACAAAATCTCTTCTGACTGTATTATATTGCTCTTTACTTTGTGCTTCCAATCTTATATCTACATTGATGTCATCTTCAATCTTCCTTTTTCTCCGTATTGTTTTGGCGCAGTGGCCCGTCTAGATTTGACTGGGACCGTGATACTAATGCATGGATTTACCGGCGAACCGAAGCCAAGTTGCATAAAGTCTTGGAAGAGGAGTTAGAGAAATTATGTGGTGAACCAATCCAACTCTCATAAAGAAGAAGACTATAAACAGTATCTGTGAGGGAAAAGATTTCTATCTAGGAACTTGAAACTGCTATATCCTTTAAAGGTATATCTATGAAACATGCAGAGGAATAATAAACAAATAAGGCTCAGGGAAAAAGTTGTTTCAGTATGAAATCCGATTGATTTTTTTTGTGTATCTTCTTTTACCAGTGATGTCTCATAGTGACATTCTTACAACTCTCATTGTTTACTCAGAGCTGAAGCTTCCTTTTACGCTTTTTAATTAAAACACTGTGTAATAGAAAAAAGTCTTGCGTTTGTCAAAACTCCTCGATGCTCACAAGAATTCCGGAAAAAATTGGAATAAAGTGTTCAGAGTCGATCTCCACTCTTTCAAAAGCACCAATAAGGACAAAAGGTTGACTTCCTCAACACCATTGTCCCCTTTTCTCAATAATTCACGTTTAGGTACTCCTTTTATCTTTCTCACTGGTAAAAAACTATTTAAAATACGTATACATCCATCGCCGAAAAAGTTGACACAGTGCGTGATTTGATCACATGTGTAACTACATACAGTAGCTAAGAGTGTAAAGATGTAGTTTCTACTACTATCATGGCCTTTGGTTCAGATGTTCAAGTGAGAATTCTTCTGCTTTTTTAGGAAACATCTTAAACACATGATTAGCTGCGTCCCACTTATGTACTTTTCAAGGTGGGTCTTTCGTTGACGTTGAGGCTAACTTTTGTCTTTCTTTTTTCTTCGGAAATGTATAGAGTTCTTAGGGAGACAAAATGTAGGTACCAGATGAATAAGATCTGGTCAGTACTGATCAGAGAAATGATTTTTCCTCTCTTCTTCTATATGTTTTTGATGAATGTTTGTCGATTAGATTGCTTTGTTGCAGTTCAAGACTCCATGACATCACTCAAAGGTTCAATATTGATCAATGATAGCCACGGAGACACTCTTGTTTCAGCTAGCCAAAGCTTCGAGTTCGGCTTCTTCAGTCCAAATGGAAGCGTCGATGGAAGAAGGTACTTAGGGATTTGGTTTTACCATGTACATCCACTCACTGTTGTCTGGATTGCAAATCGTGAAACTCCGGTTCTTGACCGTTCTGGCATTTTCACTATCTCTAAAGATGGCAATCTTGAAGTCATTGATTCTAAGGGAAGAGTGTATTGGGACACCAATGTTGAACATTCCTTAGTCTCTGCGCAGATGACAGTAAAGCTGATAGATAATGGTAATCTTGTGTTGATGAGAGATGGAGATGAAGAAAATGTGGTTTGGCAGAGTTTTCAAAATCCTACTGATACATTTCTCCCAGGGATGAGGATGGATGAGAATCTGACTTTATCATCATGGAAAAGCTTCAATGATCCATCTCCTGGAAATTACACCTTTGAGATGGATCAAGAAGAAGACAAACAGTTCATCATTTGGAGAAGATCAATGAGATACTGGAAATCCGGAATTTCGGGTAAATTCATCGGATCAGATGAGATGCCTTATGCAATTTCTTATTTTCTTTCCAATTTCACAGAGACTATAACTGTGCACAATGCCTCTGTGCCTCCTCTCTTCACATCTTTATATGTTGATACAAGATTTACCATGAGCTCCTCTGGTCAAGCTCAGTACTTCAGGTTAGACGGAGAAAGAATCTGGGCACAGATCTGGGCTGAACCTAGAGATGAATGTAGTGTCTACAATGCCTGTGGAAACTTTGCTAGCTGTAACAGCAAGAATGAGGAGATGTGCAAATGTTTGCCAGGTTTTAGGCCCAATTTCCTGGAGAAATGGGTCAAGGGAGATTTTTCTGGTGGATGCTCCAGAGAGTCAAGGCTCTGTGGTAAAGACGGTGATATGGTAGGAGACACGTTCTTGAATCTGAGTGTGGTTGAAGTAGGAAGTCCAGATTCACAGTTCAATGCACATAATGAGAAAGAATGCAGAGCAGAGTGCTTAAACAATTGCCAATGCCAAGCTTACTCATATGAAGAAGTTGATACACGTCAAAGCAATACCAAGTGCTGGATTTGGTTGGAGGATCTTAACAATCTCAAGGAAGGCTATTTAGGTAGTCGTAACATATTCATTCGCGTAGCAGTTCCTGATATAGGTAAAATAATCTCTATCGGTTTTGCAATATACAAAATGTTTTTAGAATGCATGCAGATATATAACTGTTGATGGTTCATGTTAAATACTGCAGAGTCGACCAGTAGAGATTGTGTAGCCTGCGGCACAAATATTATTCCTTATCCTTTGAGCACGGCTCCTGGATGTGGCGACAGTAACTACCTTAGTTTCAACTGCAACATGTCGACTGGTCAAGTCATTTTCAAAGGATCTAACAGCTCATATAATGTTACAAGCATCAATACGGATACTCACAGATTTTTTATCAAAATAAAAGATGTAGTAAACTGCACAAATGAAAATCAGATGAGCAGAATTACAAAGTTTAAGCTATCTGCGCCTTTTTATCTGACGGGGAAGTGCAGTGCAGACATGGTTACTGGTGGAACTGAAGTGGAGATCCGTTGGGATCCTCCCCTGGAGCCAACATGCTCTCTATCTGCAGACTGTAAAGACTTTCCTAATTCATCTTGCAGTAAATCTGGAGAAGGGAAGAAGCAGTGCTTCTGCAATCATGATTATAAGTGGGATGGTTTCACTCTAAACTGCTCTCAAGGTAAAACTATGACGACAAAACACATTTCAATTCATAGTGCAAAGATGTAATAGTTTGTTTAATGAAGGCTCTCATGTAGAAAGAGCTCGAGGAAGCTACGGGGAAGCTAAAACACCGGTGGTTTTGATTGTTGTGGTGACTTTTACAAGTGCAGCCATTCTGATTATTCTGTCAAGTACCGCTTCTTATGTATATCTGCGCAGAAGAAAAGTAAACAAGGAACTAGGAAGCATACCAAGAGAAGTTCATTTATGTGGCAGTGAAAGACATATTAAAGATTTGATTGAATCAGGAAGGTTTAAACAAGATGATACTCAAGTCATAGATGTTCCTTCTTTTGAGCTTGAGACCATCATATATGCAACATCCAACTTCTCAAATGCAAACAAGCTAGGCCAAGGAGGATTTGGACCAGTTTATAAGGTTATATGTGTTTTTGATCTTTCGATCTGATTTTGATTTTAGACTCTTTGTTAACAGACATAAAAAGTACTGTGACTTGTGTGAATCAGGGCATGTTTCCTGGAGATCAAGAGATTGCTGTGAAGAGGCTATCTCGTTGCTCAGGTCAAGGACTGGAAGAATTCAAGAATGAAGTTGTTTTGATTGCCAAGCTCCAACACCGAAATCTTGTTCGACTTCTTGGCTATTGTGTTGCTGGAGAAGAGAAATTATTACTGTATGAATACATGCCACACAAAAGCTTAGACTTATTTATCTTCGGTAAGTAGAGTGCCTCGTCTCTTTTGTAATAAGTTTTTCTTCTGCTCAGTTCTTAATGAAAAGATCTGGTTCTTGCAAAGACCGGAAGCTTGGCCAGCGGTTAGATTGGAAGACGCGCTGTAATATCATCCTAGGAATCGCTCGTGGACTTCTTTATCTGCATCAAGACTCTAGACTGAGAATCATTCACAGGGATCTGAAAACGAGCAACATTCTTTTAGATGAGGAGATGAATCCCAAAATTTCTGACTTTGGGTTGGCTAGAATATTTGGAGGCAGTGAAACTTCAGCCAATACTAAACGAGTTGTTGGAACCTAGTAAGTTGCTAACACTTCAGTTTTCCATAAATCCCATTCCTAAGCATTCATTGTAAACTATAACATCTTGGTGTCTTTGTATTGTAGTGGATACATGTCTCCAGAGTATGCTCTAGAAGGTCTTTTCTCATTCAAATCAGATGTCTTTAGTTTCGGTGTTGTTGTGATTGAAATTATCAGCGGGAAGCGTAACACAGGATTTTTTGAACCTGAGAAATCTTTAAGCCTTCTAGGCTATGTGAGTTATCTGAGACTTAAAACTTGTTTATGCACATTACTCATATAAACTCTTGACCGAAAAACTTATATAAATGTGCAGTCGTGGCATCTATGGAAAGCGGAAAGAGGGACTGAGTTATTGGATCAGGCTTTAAAGGAAACGTGCGATACCCAGGAATTCTTGAAGTGCTTGAAAGTAGGACTACTTTGTGTACAAGAAGATCCTAGTGATCGTCCTACAATGTCAAATGTTGTCTTCATGCTCGGAAGCAGCGAAGCTGCTGCTCTTCCAAATCCAAAACAACCAGCTTATGTCCTTAGACGATGCCCTTCATCAAGCAAAGCTTCTTCATCTACCAAACCAGAAACTTGTTCTCAAAATGAGCTTACCATAACTCTTGAAGATGGAAGATAATAAGATTCCACAACATTCATTTGAGCCATTAGTTAGCTTCTCTGTGTTCGTACTCAATAACCATAAGATTTCAATAGAACAAATACAAAAAGCTGTAATAACTAATCAACCTCAGTCCTGAACAAAAGATCACACAAAAACTTTCAATGGAATGAGATTTTAGCTTTGGAAGAAGCTTTGGAGAACCCCATTAGCTGTGACCTTATCATTTGTCTTCTGAGATTGTCTCTACAGAGGATACTTGATCGAAGAGTCATCTTGATCAAAGCCTTTCCATGTCTCAGCAAAAAGATTGCGAGGCTCATTTCGTTCTCGCACTCTAAGAATCCATGAATCTCCACAAATTCCAAGTGATTCAAGAAAGACTCCAGTTTATAAGTTTGAGATTCCCAATACTGAATCTCTGAGTTAGACATATTCCACAAATCCTTATTCCATTGCTGAAAAAAAAGCAAAATCAAAAACAATTCTGAGAAAGAGAAGAAAAACAATAAAAGTTTTGGTTCTTTCAATACTTACTCTTCTTTCACTCCTTTGATCATTAATAATCTTCAGGTTAAGTTTGTTTAGCATTGGACAGCTCTTGAACAGACATGACAGTGTTTGAACATTGTGTCTGTTAAAACATGTTTGCAGTTCCAAGAATCTCATGTTGTGGAACTGTATAAGATGATTCTTCAATATCCCCTTCTTGACTGAAAAAATCTGCCAAAAAGTAGAAAATCTGTAAAACAAAGAGCAAACTGCAGAGGAAGGTGTAAACAATGTTTCAATGTATATATATACCTCTATGGATTGGTTACCAAGGTATAGTTTATTGGAATTACCGAGACCTGTCAAGAGAGAGTATAAGCTCTGAGTCTGAGAATTGAGATCTTGATTACACAATAACACATTAACGAATGCTCTTCTTAGACAAACTAACTTCTCCAAAAACTGAACACTATTAGTGATTCTGTTTAAGTTCCAGAAGAAAGAGTTGAGATTCGGTGTGTTAATCTTCACAAAGCTCTCATTTGAGTAGAACTTGAAGCAATGTGCAACCTTAAGTCTCTGAAGCTTATCACCAGAAACCTCTAAGCCCTCAAGCTGTAAAGAGTTCTCTAGAGTAAACTCTTGGAGAATACGGCAACTGACTTTTAGTTCCTTGAGTCCAAAGCAACTTTCTAGGTTAAGTTTCTTTAGAAGAGGAAAGCTTGGATCAGTGAAGAAATCAGAAAGACAAGGTGGGTTGTGTAAAACCAAACGACATAAAGAGAGTGAAGTGAGTTTTTGAAAACCTCCAAGGATTGATGATGAAGGAGGTAATCTAAAACCAGGGTAAATTGATCTAAGCTTCAAAGCTCTTAACTCCTGAGAAGTTATAATCCAACGAGGGAAGTTAAAGTAATCTTTGGTAGCGACTTCAATGTCGAGGTTTTGAACTTGTTGAGTAACAGCTAAACGAATCAATGTATTGAGATTTGTGAAGGTGATTGGAGCTTGAAAACGAAGTGATCTAAGATTGTTGGAGTCACGATGACGACGAAGAGAAAGCACTTGGTAAATAGTGTCAGAAGTGAAAGATTCTGGTTTACCAAAGCTGTTAATAGAAGTGAAATCCAGATCAGGCAATGAGAGAAACAGAGATCTCCATCGTTTAGAAACTAAACTCGTTTTTGCTGCTGTTTTTAGAGGAAGCAAGAGAAGTATCTGATGAAGAATAGAATCAGGAAGGTCACTAATTCTATCTACTTCTTCTCCTTTCTTCGTCTTCCTTCTTTTAACAGATCTTGTCTCCATTATTCTTAAAAGAGCTCCCTTGATCAAGCTTTTTGGCAATTTTGTTTACTATGGATCCAAATTAGGGTTTGAAACATTCAATAACAAAACTCCCACTATAAGTGGCGTTAAGTTTGTTTCCACAAATTTCGCTTAGTTAAGTTAATATCAAGAAGATCATCAAAATCAATAGAAATTTGATTATTTGTACAGAAAAGCAGATTCATTGGTACATGAACTCTTGAGAAACATTAAAGGAACATGACATTAACTACAAATGACGATGATGCTGGCACTCAAGAGGAGTATCAGGAAACCTAGTAGCATCATAACAATAATCATAAATCATATGATTAGCTCGAACCCAAATAAGCTGATGATTCTGGTGAAGATTTAGCTCAGACACAGTTGGTTCATCCCACCAAAACTTCTGATCTCCATTACACTTACTTAAATCAGTAGTTGTTGGAATCTCACAAGCATCGATTTGAAACTCTTTGTAGGAAGCAACAAAAGGAGCATGACTCCAATCAGTTTTAACAAGACCTCCTTGAGTAGCCCAATCATCTGCATTCCAAATTGAGCTATAAACTCCCATTGCTTGATCTTTAGCAAATGGAACACCCTTATCTTCAAGGTTCTTGTGGATTCTGACTGGGGTTTCATCAACCATGAATCTGTTTTGCAATTAAAACAAAGATTATCAAATTGGGTTCATATGGAGAAACCAAAACAGTAGACTTAGGTTAAGAGAACTTACACAACACTACGTTTACTCCAGAGGATTGAGTAAGTGTGGAACTCAGTGGTGGGATCAAACCAGAGACTGAGTCTTTGTTCTCTGTTTCCAACTCCATTCACATATACATTTGTCTGAACTATATAAGGCTCACCAGTAGTGTTCCCTAGGAATTCAAAATCGAATTCGTTGTGTTTTGGACCATCAGAAGACATCTATTAAGACAAAACATTGTAACATGTCAAGATTTAAGACAAAACAATCAATCTATGTCTCAAAAACAGAAGAAGAGATAGGTTTTGTTCCGTACGTAGAAAGCAGTGACAGTTCCAGCTGAATCACCCTCAACGAGCTTAATCTGAATAGAGACTTTACCAAACAAGTATTTACTTCTCGATTCAAAGCCAGCTCCTGCAAAAAATCAAATCCAAATTCATATTCAGAACAGAGGAAACACAAAACAGAGAGAACAAGAAGAAGATATTGTGTTTTTATGAATAAGTACCAGAGAAGTTGTCAAGCTTGAGTTTTGTGACTTCTCCTTCATTAACACAATGATCCATAGCCCAACTTGAACGGTAAAGCTCATCAAACTTAGCTCCAGAAACAGCTTCACCACAAAAGAGAACCCCCACAATCATAATAACCGTCACACATTTGAGCCTATCAGTACCCACCATTGTTTTCTCTTTCTTAATCAAACTTCACTTCTACAGTCTCACACAATTGATTCAATGAAGGAGACAAGAGAGAAGAGGGGGCCTTATAAAGGCAAAGAGTGAGTAAGTGAGTGTGAGTGAGTGAGCTGGCATACAATGGAGAAAGATGCCACGTTGGATTCGACGTGTGATTAAGGACATTTATAAATGGACAAAATAACCCATCTTTGTAAAGATGAAAAAATATCACTCAAAACAAGAGATAAAAGAGAGAGAGAGTTGGGAAATGTAGCCGTTACTGTGAGGGCATAACTCAGTGGGGCTCCACTTTGTACTACACAGAGGACAAGAATTTATGCTTATATGTCTACAAAAATTATCTCTTTGAGCACAAAAATTGAAGACTTTATTGCTTTAGAGATAGATAAGTGAATATAATAGAGATTATTAAGGAAGGGAGGGTCAGTGATAAAAAAAATAAAAAATAAAAAGGAAGGGAGGATAGGTTTAGTGGAAGCTTGGTACCAAAGATTCAAGAAATAACATCTTCCATTTATTTGGGAGGAAAATTCACATCGAGATTTTTCCAACCTTTGAGAAGATGTGCGGTAAAAAAACATAATGATGTAGAATCTTTACTGATTAGAGTCGGTTATTTTCTTGAATTTGGAATCTCTCAGATAAGTCTGGATATTAAGTACATATTTGGATTCAGATCGGATTTTTTTAGATAATCGATTCCATTAGTTTAAGATCTACTCGGGTATTTGATTTTTTAATTGGATTCGGGTACTTATATTTTTAAAAAAAATTATATAGAAAACTCAAAATTAAAAAAAAATTATAGAAAAAATTGTTTAAAAAATCTAAATTTAGTAAAAATATATGAAGTATTAATTCGGTTTTTGATTTGATTCCGCTTTAAAGATATTTTTGGCAACTGGCTTAATAGCCTTTAATCCCGTTGCTGTTACTACATATAGGAAATTCATCCCTGATGCTTGAGGATTTGTAAAGAAAATACTACTACTAACCTACATGTATTTGGTTCTTGATTTGGTTCCGGTTGAAACTTACATTTGGTCTTTCAAATATACAAATTAAGAATTTCTTCGAGTTTGGTTCGAATTTGATTTTTCCCGTTCGAATTCGGAGTATCTAGCCAGAGTTATTTATCGGCTGTCAAAAGGAAAAAAGTAAGCGAATATAATTGATTCTGAGTGTAATAATGAAAGAAAAAATAATGGAGAAGGACCATTTTACAGCTAAGATGTTTTCATTGCATTCGATTGGATACAGCTGTTCATTATTTGGCTCTTTTAAATGAGTCAGAAGGCTCAAAATTTAAAATCTTTACTATCCTCAAAAGAAATTGATTGGTTCACTCTTTACTTTCTCTCTCTCCTCACTTTTTGGGAGAATTCAATTTTTTGTTTTGTGTTGCAGACATGGATTAGATATGGCAGATGTGACGTCAATTGTTTATAAAAAATATCTTGCTTTGGTTTTGGTAATTCAAAGCAGTGTCAAGTTGTGTGTGTGTATGCATTATGCAGTACACCATTTATTTATTTATTTTGTATGTGTGTGTATAACCGGGGACTAAATTGTTTCTTTGTCTACATTAGAGACATAGAAAACGACTGCGTTTAAGAGATTTTAGTAATCACGGGTGTTTATTAAATCAAGACAAATGACTTAAATCTAAAATGTTTATAACCTAACACAAGACCAATTGGTTGAAATTTGAAACATTGTTCTTAGGCTATGTATAAACAAACAAAAACGTGTTTGGTTACTTTTTATTACAAGTTAGAAGTTTAAAGTGTTTTGGTCGGGTGATAAAAGACGGCTCGGAAGTGTTACCAAATTTACATGTTTGATTCTCTAACATTCGATACTAAATTATAATTTTATCGGACACCCCTAACATAAATATAAGTCTATCTAACGATTCATTTGAATATTCAGATAGAAAATTTATTTATAAGCAGCACATCCTCAAGAGAATAGTTCATATACTTCCCATAGATATTGGGAACTCTTAAATTATATAAAAGAAATTATTCAGAAACCGATTTATAAACCAGAATTATTTTGGATCGAATTCGGTTTATATATCAAATACCTATTTCGAAACTAAAACTAAAATGAAGTAAACCGAACTGGATCTAATATGGTTACCATATTTTTAAAACTGAAATAATCAAAAATTAAATGAACTAATCTAAACCTACATAGAAAACGTGGGCATTTAAGAGATTTAGTAATCACGGGTGCTTATTGAATCAAGACAAATGAGACAATGACGTATACTTAATCTAAAATGTTTTAACCTAAGACAAGACCAATTGGTTGAAACTTGAAACGTTTTTCTTAAGATCTTATATAAACAAATCAAATCATCAGATTCAATGCTATTTTACACCAAGCAAGTGGTGTTATTGTTCTTCCTCGTGAACATTAACCGAGCAAGTGGATTAACTTAATCACGCGCGTGCGTTGCGTGTGTGTGTACCGAGAGAGGCTCGGCTATCTTGGAGCCAACGGCTCTTATTTCAGACTCATGCTTTTTAACTCTGTCAGTAAATTTATAAAGTGTTGTAATAAGTACTTCTTTTTTTATCATCATCATTATCATCGGTACTATACTCCATCATCACAATCATGACTTTACTCTGTCAGTAACTTATGATGAGAGGACCCAACACTTGCACAATTCTTTTACTGTCCCACTCGCTCGTCATTATACTAATTAACGACAATGATTAACTAAATCCATTCTTTTGGATTGAAACAAGTAGCCCTTGGACATAAAAATCTTAATCCAAATACCAAACCAAACAAAAAACAGATATTTGGTGTTTGATTCTCCGCAAAAAAATGTTCAATTTTAATATATTGATACCTTTGGTGTTTGCTTCGGTGTAGTTATTATTCGATAGAAAATCATATTTGAACCGATACTAATTTATACTAACTAATTAATTATGGTAGTTATCATTATGTTTTTCTGTTACTTAGGTACTTTGGTTTTTTTTCTTTGTCAAAACAGTTGGTCATTTTGGTTAGTAATTACTTATTGTACTACTACTTTTGATTATTTATTTTTTTATTACAAATATATTGATTAAGAACCGAAATAATTTCGGATTTAGTTCGATTTTTATTTCAACTATTCACTCGGAACATAAAAGAAAAAGAACCGAACTAACTGAGTTATAAAAAAAAAAGAACCGAACTAACTGAGTTTTAGTCTGTACATATATGGTTAATATTAGTCTGTACTGTCTCATTTGTACTAACTAATTAATTATAGTAGTTCTTATAATGTTCTTCTGTTACTTAGTTACTTTGGTTTTTTTTTTCTTTTTGTCAACTTTGGTTTTTTTCTTTGTCAAAACATTTGGTTATTTTGTTACTAATTACTTATTGTACTACTACTTTTAACTATTTGGTTTTTTTATTACAAATAAATACTGATTAAGAACCAAAATTATATTGGATTTAGTTCAATTTTTATTTCAAATATTCACTCATAACATAAACTAAAAAAAAACCAAACTAAACCGAATTTTAGTCCATATATATGGTTACTATATTTTCAAAACCGAAAATATCAACAACCAAAAAATCGACCCGAACTGAACCGAATGTGTAGGATTAGATATAAGCATCTAATAGCTTTCACTCTTGAGTTCCTTCTTCTTCCCGTTTCTACATTAACAAACAAGAGGTAGAGATACCGTCCGTACTATAATTTCATACCCTTTTAATCAGGTCGGCTCAAAAGTTCTATGACTTTGGACAAGATTAATATCTAAATTTTCTTTATATCTAACTTTTTTATAAAATAAAATTAGAAATTTTATTGGCCTTTTCTTATGGGTATAGACATCTCTTTATGGACCCTAGACTGTCTCATTTGTCAACTCGTCCTTGAGCCGGTCCCAAGTACTGTACAACTTAAACAAATTAGAGACTTTAGATGGTCATATTCCCATCTTGCGGATAATGGAAAACTCTCTATTCGTCCTCCTGTCTTTTAAGACCATAGGTTTTTCTGCAGTCATACACCTTTACTTTACCATCAATAGCAATACATGAAACAAAGCTAGTAGTATTCACTTACAAGTAGAATTAATCAAAGAATGAGAAGCTATTTTGAGTGATTGATCAAATCGTAAGCTTTCTCCATTGCTGAAGATAAGAAATCGTCAAAGCTCTTGTTTAGTTTAACCAAAATAAACCTCACATGAGGTCCAGTTTTCTCTCCATAAGCCTTAAGGCACTACTCTATATTACTTAAAACGTTGAATTTGTTACTTACAGTACACGCAACTATTAAACATGGAATGTCTGTTTTGTTTTTACTTGGAGAGTAAGCGAATGAGAGAAAAAGAGTCAAAGATAGGAGGACTACAAGTGAAGTGTTGACAAACAAGAGCCACCACTTTCTCTGAGTTTCTGTTCTTTTTCGCCATCTCTCCTACGTTACTGTTATGCTCTTCCCAAAACTCCATCTCTTCAGAACTCGAAGGATCTATGTGAATCACCTGCTCAACAAAATCACTAAAATCAGAAATCTTGAATAAGGAAATTTGGATCATTTTTAAGCCCTTACCGTTTTATTAGGATCATAGACTGAGTGTGCAGCAGAGAGCATGTTGCTAAGCTCTTTAGAAGACTTAGAACCAACCAATACAACTTGTTTCCTCGACGGAACCGAAATCATGTCTGCAGCACAGCACATTAACGGTACTGCCACGGCCAGTTCTCTCAACCTCAACTCAAAGACGGCCTGCAATAAAGAGACATAACAATCTTAATCAAATAGCTTCAACATGTAAGTGATGATAAGCAGAGAGAGTTAGTTGTTTGTTTATTTACCAGGAGATGCTGTGCAGTGTCTAAGTAAGAGTTAGCTTTTTCTCCAGCGACTATGGAAGCTAATCTCACAAGGTTAATAGCAGAAACAGAGTTCCCTGAAGGCTCTGCACCATCATGATCTTCTTTTACACGGAGAAGAACCGATGGGTCTTGTCCTTCAGTATTGAAGTAGGCTCCTCCTTCTCGGTCGAGATATAACTCATCCTAAAATGGTTATAACTTTTATAGCCAAAATAAGTAAATAGAACTAACAAAATCTGCTACTAAAAATCTCACTTGCCTGGGTTCCTTGAAGTTCAATTGCCCATTTAAGCCATTCAATCCTACCTCCATTCTCATAGAGATCTAGCAAACCAGAGATCAAGAAAGCATAATCATCCAAAAAGGCAGGAGCTTTTGATGGTCCTTGTCTGTAACTGTGTTGTAATCTGTGTGACTGCTTATCATAGAGATTCTCTCTTATAAACAAAGCTGCTTTCTCTGCAACTTCTATGTATTCCTCTGGCTGTAAATGAGAATTTCATTTAAGAAAAACTAACGACTAATAAAGACATCAAGGGGAAGTAACATGCATTACCTGACTATTCACTACAGGGAAACAGTATTTGGTGTTTTCAGGCTCAGCCTTAAGAATCTTGGAAGCTCTTGCGAAAGCCGATATAACAAGACCATTCCACGAAACGATTATCTAAGAAAGATATCTTAGATGGTTAACAAAGCTGAAGAATAAAGTAGAAGAAGACAACAAAAGATTTCTAATAAGTTTTTTACCTTATCATCTAGGTGCGGCTTAGGTCTCTTCAATCTGACATCGAAAAGTTTTCTTCGGCATTCGCCTAAAATCTCCTGATACTTCTCAATGGAGAGGCTAAACTTTGATGCCATTGCAGAGAGCTCATTTCTTTCGATCAGCACGTTCTTCCCAGCGAATTCATTGTGCGGGTCACTCTTACTCGAAAGGTCGCAGTTACCTGATTTCTTAACATAATAATGCTCCTTGAAAAGATCTGCGTTCTCCCCTAGGACTTCATCAATCTTGAAGCCAAAAACAAAAAGCAGAAATATCAGTATACAGAAGGCAAACCAGTTCAGCTGATGAATATATCAGAGAAAAGAACCTCATCGCTAGTCCATATATAGAAAGCTCCTTCTTTCTTTCTCTCTGCACCCTGGAATTCATAGCTATCAGCATCTTCAGCTGAGAATATTCCACCTTCTGGTGCAATCATGTCTCTTCTCAGGTAATCAAGGATGTCTCTTGCCACATAAGAATACATAACATCCTTCGTAATGATAAATCCATCGAGGTAAACGTTAGCAAGCTGTCCTTGATCGTATAGCATTTTCTCAAAATGTGGAACTGCAGCAGAAAAAAAAAGCAAAATGCATAAGTTTCAACCATTTTTCATCTGTTGGATATTTCACAATACTATTTGAAGTCTCACCGTGCCAACATTCATCGACGCTGTACCTATGGAACCCGCCTCCAATGTGGTCATGCATCCCTCCATTTGCCATGCCTTGCAAGCTGAATAAAACCATATTTTGGTCTTCATCAGCCTCAATAGTTTTCCCCGCTTGCTTCAACTTTTTGGAATGATAAAGCATCAGCTGGATCTCGACAGGCCTTGGGAACTTTGGTGCAGATCCAAACCCACCAAATTCCGAATCATAGCTCCGAGAAAGCTTGAACAACAAACAGACAATGTTAGAAGGCCTATTCATGTAGATGTATCAATATCACATACTTTTCCTAAGAGTACATTAAGACTCGAAATAATACTTGTTTTGCACATATAGATGCAGCCTCCTGAGAAAGCCCATCTGACAATCTATCGGCTCCAGCACTGGCAGATAAAGCTTTTGACAGTTCTCCAATAACATATGTACCACTCTTCAACAGAGTGTCCCTCTTATTATCCCATGCATCTTTCACCTTTCTGAACCAAAGGAAAGAAAACAGAGATAATATAATCGGCTCAATTATAGTCTTCGCCATGAGCCCATTTTTTATATAAACACACTGTTTTTTACTGAAAAGAAAACCAATTACACCACCGTGAGCCGAGAATTCTACTGTCCACTAAGAGGCAAGAGGTTTCCTTACTTTAGGAGAGTCTTAAATCCTGGTCGTCCATAATTGTCATCTGGAGGAAAGTAGGTTCCACCCATCAATGGCTTTAAATCAGGTGAAAGGAAGACTGACAGTGGCCACCCTCCTCCACCATACAAAGCCTGGACGAACGACATATAAACCTGAAAATACCAGTAAAAATAATACTTAAAGTCAAGTCCATGAAAGTAGTCAAGATTTACCTTTTCCATATGTCTAGAAACTGGTACAGCTACAGATAAGTTCACAACGGATTTGCATTTCTCATTGAGCTACTCAACACATAAATACTATTCAACAAAGTAACAACAGCTATTTACAAAAGTAAACCTCTGTGAGACTTAAGTATTTTAGAGAAATGAATGAGACTCAAGACTTTCAAGGACGTTTATTTAAGAAAATTAGCGCATGAAAGTATTATTGTGGCATGCAGACAGTAGTATACCTTATCAACATCAGGTCGCTCTTCTCGATCCACCTGTTGCACAGACATGTTAAATAAGAAGTTCTCAAGATGTTTTAACAGCAACCAGCTCAAAGATTGTGCCTCAAAACGTCACTTTAAAATCCACAGCTAGAATAACATTTTCCGCCACAAACTCTAACCTTGATACTGACGAAGGAATTGTTCAAGAGTTTTGCCACATCTTCATTTTCAAATGACTCAACTTCCATGACATGGCACCTGATAAAAGAGTTGATAAGTATTCAAACATACAATCCAAATAGGAAAATACCCTTGCTCTATTTTTCTACTCCTGACATCTCATACAAGAATTTGAGTCTTAAGCTTAAAAATTCTCTCTACTTTCCTTTTACACAATCCTTAAAATCTTAATTAGGCTTACAATTAAGAGAAAAGAACACTGATAATAACAACAATCCAGACTCTTTTAATAAGTCATTTATCCTCGTACTTTCTGCAATTCAGTAAAAGAAGAAGTAAAGCTCAAAATCCAATAAAATTTACTGAATTCTCACCAGTGACAGGTACTGTATCCAACTTCAAGTTTCCATATAAAAGAGATTTTGAAAGCAAAAGGGAACCAAATTAGTGTCATAAAACTAAGCCATTAACGACATCTAATCCAACAGCAAGTTAAAACGATCATTAGAGGATAAAGTAAACAACTTGATAAGAAGATAGGCACATCTCTCTTCCTAGCTTCTTCAAAAGCTTCTTCTCCCCATGGATACCAATCAACCTTTTCACATAAACCATAAAATCAATTCAAAACATATACAGTTCGATGCTATTGATCTCATAACCCGTTTATGAACGATACTTCTGCAATCTAAACCAATTATGACTTAACTAGTTGCATAAAGCTCCCTATTGAACTGTCCTAATTGAAAACAAAAGAGTATGAATATCAAAGAATACTTTGATTAGTTTATAGAAGAGAGACACTGAGGGCGAATTATTTACCGGATTATGTTTGTGTTGAAGAAGATAAGGACTGTGTTCGGCGGCTAAACGATTGGTATGTTTCTGAGATGTTGATGAGGTCGAAGACGAAGTTTCTTCCGCCATAGCCAAGACCTTGCCTGAAGAAATGGGTCTAACGAGAATCAGAGGGAAAGGGCTAGAAAACGAAGGATAACGAGAACGGACGATATTTCTTCTTCTGGGTAAAGTAGACAAAGACACGATGGTGCGAGAAGCAAAGCGGTGAAAGATTGAAGTAGACAACAAAAGACTTTTCATCATCAGCATTGGTGACTGAATAATAGAACCGATCACAAAACGACGACGTTTACAGGGTTTGGTGTGAGATTGGCTACACGAAGTCAGGGTCTAGTGGGTTCGCCATGCGAGTGTGGGAGCTTCAGCCACATCTTTCTCTTGTTGGATGTGTTCAGTATGTAACACGTGTGGATAAGACAAGAAAATTTAAGACTTTGACTTTCCATTTAACCCAAATGTTCTTACAGTTATGGTTTTTCATTCATGTGCTTAACAAAATCTTCGTAAGGTAAATTTTTATTCCAAACTGTAATACAAATACAAGATTTTGTTTAACAGAGTACAAGCTATGAAATACTTCTATCACTGATATTCTAACATCTTAGTGAAAACAAATAAGAAAAAAAGGAGAACAAATGGACCAAAACAATGTCTGCAAAAACTAAAAGGAAAAAAGGAAAAACAATGACTGAAGCAGCAAGTTTACTTAATGGCTAGACGTGAAAATCCAACATTAGGATTCTTGTGTATTGTCCACACAAATTCAGGCGTGTCCATTCTTGGTCCCGCTACTGTTCTATATATGTATATCCTCTCAACTGGAGAGCTCTCGGGTCTTGTCTTTGGAGGATGTTCATCAATGACTTCAACATTGAGCCTTGGCATTTTCTGACTCAGAAGTTTGCAAGCACCAAAACTTACAAAGCAAGATGACATCCAAAGGGATCGCATGGTTTCTAGTTTCGCAGCGTTTTCGAGTAGTGCAGTGTCTCCAAAAGGGCAATCTCTTATCTCAAGCTTCTTTAAACTCTCACAGCCAGATAATAAGTAATGAAGCATCAAATCACTGTCTCCTGCAAATGCTATTGATAGCATTTTAACCTTTTTGGCATGTTTACCAATGTACTTAAAGGCTTTGTCTGAGAGGAGACCAGAGACAGAGAGACGTCGAAGATCCTTGCATGCTTCAGCTATGGCTTTGAATCCTTTATCAAGTGGCTCATTTGTTTTGTAATCAGGAGCAAATGGCTCTATCACACAGAGACGAAAGCATTTGATATTTGGACGGTTTTTTGCTATGGTGATCAAAGCTGAATTTGTGAACTGGACACAGAAGTAGAGAACAGACTCAAACTTTGGACATCCTTTTGAGATATAGACCAGACCTTGTTCCGTAACAGGTACGTTTGTTGCATCGAGATCTGGTTCAGATGGAAACACCCTAAGTTCTCGCAGTTCCTTACAACAAGAAGCAACAGCTTCAAGACCTTTGTCCTCTATCAAGTCCATTACCTGCAGAAAAACATCACTAGTAAGAACCAACAACATAAATGTATTATAGTCAATAAGATTGTTGAAAATCCTATAACACTCACCCATAGTTTCTCAAGTTTTGTACATCGACGAAGAAGAGCGACAAGATCAGGCATTCCAACAGTAGCATAGCTCAAGTTCAACGAGGTAAGACCAGGACAGACAGAATAAAGAGCAGGAAGATATTCAGGGAGGACATCCCAAAGACCAGATAAGCACTTAAGATGCTTACACTTTGAAAAAGCATTTGATAACTTTGAAAACTCTTCTGGTTTCAATTCAGCTGAGAAAGAACCTGTGCCAAGAGCAGTAAGTTGTGGAGCACGATGAAGTATGCTAACGAGTCCATCTAACGTCACAGCTGGATTCAACTTAAGAGACGTGAGATTTCGACATCTACTCACGAGACGCTCTAAGTCCGAGATTTTAACCTCAGAATCTAAACAAGAGAAGTCAAGAGAAACCAAAGAAGTTGAAGTTTCTGGGAAGTAGCTAAGCCAATCTCCTCCAAGATCTTCAACGATGCATTCTCGTAGTTCCAGAACTCTCAAGTTTCTGTATAAAAACCAAAGTTACTATGCGACTAATGAAAAACAAAAACAAAAAACAATTCGTTATTATGTTTTTAGTGTTGGAACCAAACCTGCAAGTTGCTGCAATAGCAGCGATACCATCAGTGGAGAAGCCTTCACAAGAAGTCAACACAAGGACTTTAAAATCCTTAAACGAAGCAGCAATCTTTTCTAAACACTCATCAGTCACCACCATTCTTTTCAATCTTATCTCCTCAAGAGACGGACTTTTAGCCGCCATAGCTTCAATCCAAGGCCAAGCATAACCACCCCAACCATCAGGAACCAAATTATAGTCAGCAAAGTGTGGCTTCCCCTTCAAAGTCAGAGATCTCATCTCTGGGAACCTCCTTGCAACTGCTGCAGGAGTGACTGCATAACAGTTTCCAACAAAGACTCGCTTCCTAGTTTTCCTCTCAGTCTCAAACCATGACTTGCAGACCAGAGAAACTGAGTTCCGATCCTCGTTGGAATCAATGAAGGAGAGGATATGCTCAAGAACTTTAGATGGTAATCGGGGATTCATCAGAACAGAACAGAACAGATCAGAAAGACCAGAACAGAGCAGAGAGAAAAAAAGAAGAAAAAAAGAAGAAAAAAGGTTTGAGATTTGATTCAATATGAGTGATCTAGATCAAAAGAATTAAAGTTTTGATATATATAAACTGTGCAAGTGGAATGACAAGAGTATGAAAAGACAAGAGGGAATCGAAGGAGACAATGTCCATGTGAGACCATTAATAAAGTTGAGCTAGCACCCATGTGAGCTCTATGTAGATCACTAATTCAAAATGGTTGCCTTAATCATAATTACATCACTAATCATCACATGTAGTCTCTGTAATATGCTTCCTGGATCTAATCATTTATGTGGTACCCATTTCACACATGATTTCAGATTTACTTAATTAGTAATTTACTTGGGATTAGTCTTGATGCTAATTTAGAGGTAAATCACTATTGGAATATACGATTTTAATAATTATTTTCTCTAGTATCTAGATGTTTAATCTAATTTAATTTGTCAGACATTATCTTTTCGACAGTACACAAGAATCCCGAGGTCGAAGTTTAGCATCTAGCCATACAGTAAACTTACTGTTTCAACTTGACTTTTGTTGCAGACATTATTGTGGGTGACTCAACTTCCATTTGTTCTCTTTCATATTTGTTTTTATTATGATGCTGCAATATCAGTAATGGAAAGCATTCAATAGCTTGCACTCTGTTAAACAAAACCTTGTGTACAAGAAGAGCAAAATCATGAACTATCAAAACTACAACAGTTGCCTCAAAGCATCTGTTGTCAAAGTGATAAGAACTAGTAGAAACATCTCTAAGAGAAATATGTCAGTACAACACCAGCTACTGCTCCTAGCCAAATGTTTTGGGAGATTCCTCTATAAGCTGCAAAGAACTCGAAGAGTTTATGATCATCACTGTATCTACCTTCACTAGTCATGCACTTTCATCCATCCCAGCAGATTTCTTAATGGATTCGAGAAGATGCTCTATTCTGTATTTCATTACAGGCTGACCATGTCGAGTCTTTCTCATCATTTTACCTTTTGCTAATTTCCTTCGGGATTCAGCCTCTTCTTTTGCTTCCTTCTTCGCCTGAAATGCAGCCTCTCTCTCCATCTTTACTTTCTCCATCTCTTCTTTTGTTTGCTTGTACAAATCCTCTAAACCGATTCTTTGTTTAGCTTTACCCTCGTGCTTATCATTATCATCATCATCATTTACCTTACTACTCTCTCCAGTCTCATTCTTGTCTTGAAAGTTCTGCTGCTTCATCGACTTCCTAAACTTGCTCACATACTTGGCATTCTTGTAGAATTCCTTTTGCTTTTCTAAAAAGAGAAATCATTCCATATAAGCTCAAACCTAGTCTGATTCTCATACGAAACCGAACCAAATCATAGAAAGATCTACAAAAAATCGTCCACCACTTAAGGAACTCTATATAGGTAGTTTCTCTTCTGGTGCCTAAACAATGACCAATTGGAATCTTCATAATATCACAGATTAAGCAGAGATATTACGAAAACAAAACAAACCCAATTTTAGTCAATCAAAATACCTAACTAAGAACAACCACATTGTAGCATTCCTAACATCATCCTCATCCTAAATCCTAATTACTCTAGCAGATTTTCGATGCTAAAAAAGGAATCTATTCAATTTAAATAGAGAGAAGAATTACTTACTGATCAAAGCAGGATTATAGCGACTGTTTTCCGACCTCATGTTAGCAAAAGTTTGAAGAGAAAGACCACCACCTCCCAACCTCTTCATGTTCTTCTTCTTCTTCATCCCAGTCAACTTGGAGCTATTCGTCGTATCAGTCTCATGCTCGTTCTTTTGATAAAATTTCCTCATTATCTCGCTATAAAATTCCACAAGCCAATTTTCCGGAGATTTGACCAATTGATCGAGTTATCAGAAAGGGGAAGAAATTATGAACCCTAATTGTACTCGGCGACTCTGAAGTAGAAAATCGCTTTAGCTTATAAAAATTACTACTAATACCCTTATAGTTTATCTTATTTTCAGAAAACAACCATAAATACTTAAATTCCAAAAGCACCCTTATATCATATTGGGCTTCTCCAATCAATAAGCCCATATTCTTTGTGGCCATTCGTGCAACATTGTCGGACAACAAACATTTCTGGCAAATCTAACGATGTTTTAAACGCTGTCGTTTCAGGAAGCCACGTCACTAACAGCCTTTTAATGTAGTTATGACGTCATCTTATCTTCCTCGCTTGATTCAATTGCAGGCCACTAAAGAGGGGAGAGTCTCTTGAGATAACCAACATAGTGAAGTGATTGACCACAAGACGAAAAAATGAGCTCACGGGTTTGCTCTTACGTTACCCGGAACATCGTAATCTCCGACTATTCACATTCTTTCTCATTAATGAAACACACTGTTTATCCGGTGACGATTCAGAGAAGATCCGTCAGCTTCCCGGTAACATATGCGCCGAAATGTCCGTTATTGAAACTCCAAAGGTGTCAATCTTCAATCCATGAAGGGAAGGAAGAGTCAGAATCAGTGGTACAAGCCCTTAAGATTCCAGACGAATGGTTGCTTCCTTCTAGGGCAATTGAGGTACTTTCTTGCTTCCATTATACGTCAATTTCAAGCAGTTGACTTTAGGGTTTTGCAATTTTCTTCTTATGGTTTCAAATTTCCCAGAATTTGCTTAATCGAGTTCTGATTTATGGTTTCTCTGTTTGAGTTTGCTTAATTTCTCAAGAGAAGTATAATTTGAAAGCTAGCTGGTGTAGTAGGATTCTAAAGCCTTTATTTATGAGTTTGCTTTGATTATATATGGTATGATTGTTTCGATTTCTGATCATGAAATGTTTGATCAGGAATCTGAATGGTTGAGAGTAACTTCACACAAATGGTTGGATGATGAGTATTGCTTCTGGTTTCATTTCCTAGCATTTGCTCACTCCAATGCTGATTTAGGGTTTCTCTGTTTCTGAAAAGAATTGCTGAATTTCTCAAGAGGAAAGCTAGCTTGTGTAGTAGGAATTTTAAAGCCTTTAGATTTGACTCTGCTATGATTATATGGTTTGATTTTTTGGATTTCTGATCATGAAATGTTTGATCAGGAATCTGAATGGTTGAGAGTAACTTTGCACAAATGGTTGGATGATGAGTATTGCCCTGAGCCAACCAATGTAGAGATCAGTAAAGTAGCTGCAAAGTCATACTACAGTTCATTGCTAGAGAAAGAAACAGACATGGGAGATATTTTGTTGAAGATGGCTCAAGATTTAACTTCCATTTCGTACCAAGAAAGTTTCCATGGAGCTTTCACATCAGCAAATGCAGCTATAAATTTGATTGTCGACAGAATAGAAACCGGCATACTCTAATCTAGTCTAGTTTAGATTAGTTCCCTTGAAGGTTCAAGAACATTGTCTTTGTAAATAATGAATCTGAGTTTTGTTATTTCACTTGATCAGGTGCTGGGAAATCCAAAGTTTTTACAGTTGTATATCCTCCATCAACAACCAGATTATGTCCATTAACATACTTTGATTCATCTGATGCGAGGTAAATTGCTGCATTAGCTACATCGATTGGTTCACACACCTCTCCGTCTAAAACTCCTTGGCTCTGCACTATCTGAATCAACCTTGAGTCATCAACACCGGGGTAAATCTGTCGCATCTCATTCATCACGAATGATGTTGTGATAGCAAAAGGTGAAATGCAGTTGACTCGGATTCTATGCTTGCATAGTTCTGAAGCTGTTGATCTTACAATTCCAAGAACAGCAGATTTTGAAACACTGTAAGTATGTTGTGCTAAACCTCCCATCATCCCAGTGACACTCCCTGCACAAATGATGGATCCGGATTTTCGAGGAATCATTACACGAGCAGCATGTTTGATTCCTGCCATGACTCCACGCACATTTGTGTTGATTACCTTTACAACATAACCAAAGAAAAGATCAGATAAAACCAACATTTCCTAAAACCGTTTTGTTAGATGGTTTTTTGTAGTTTAGTACCTTGTCAAAAACATTGAGATCAAGATCAACAATACTAGGAGGTGTCTTGCAGGGAATACCAGCATTGTTGTACATAATATCAAGCTTTTTGTGCAGAGAGACAGCGAAGTCAACTGCATTAGCAATGTCTAATTCTCTGGTTACATCGCAGGGGAAATAAGCTGCATTTGGACCGAGTTCTTCTGCGGTTTCTTTCCCGAGCTGCGGATTAATATCTGCAATGATAACTTTAACTCCATGGCAGATGAATTTTCCGGCTGTTGCTTTGCCAATTCCACTTGCTCCTCCTGTGATCACAGCTACTTTGCCTTCTAGCTTCCTTTTCCATAAACACAACTATACATTAGGTATTAGTATTACGTAAGACTTCTTTTCGTTTAAAAATAATTTAAAATTAATGTTAGGTGCTAACTATTGGTTTTTGTACCAAAATAAAAATATTCCAACTCCTAATTTTGAATATATTTATTCTCTATCTCTAAAAAAACTACAAATTAGCGGAGTTCTTTCCAGTCTGGTGGTTAGAATGATCTAACTAATGACTATGGCATCTAGGGTTCGATTCCTCCCCTCTACGCAGTTGCTAGATTAAATAGAAATTTTAAGGGTTGAGTTAGGCTATCGATCTTGTCGATTCAATTATTGACAAAAAAAAAAACAAATTAATTACTCTACGAAATTGATGTAATATAATTATCCGAAACTACTATCGGATTCTAAAAACACGATGAATAATGTAATAAATTAAAATTATCACGACAAAAAATCCAAAAATTTAATGTATGTTAAAAAATCTGAAATTTCATAGAAAAGTTGTATTATAAAATATTTTCCATGTGGGATTAATTCATATTTTTGGAGATAAATAACAAGATTTTTTAAAAAAGAACTTGCTCCAAAGTTTTTATTGCACTTTGGCCTTTATTGATAAGATTTTTTAGTTGACCATAATATTTTTGTAAAATAACATTATGCTCAACAAAAAAAGGTAAAAAAAATAATCGTCTACTTCTTATAGTTATCACTTATCTAATTTTGACTAATTTAATGACTTTAAAATATTATAATATAAGATTTAGGTCATTTGGCTAAAGATATATTTTGTAAAAGGTATTTTTGATTGGTTAAATATTCTTTGAAAAAGTTAGTATTAAACTTTAGACATGCTTTATTACTTACATGGCTTTAGAATCAAAATGAAGAATTTTTATCCTGTCTATTTACTTTTCGTCTCACGTTTTATTTTGTCCTATTGACACACACTCGATGTTTCTGAGCCGGTGGAAAAGAGTAAAAGCTTTCTAACTTTTAAGATAAGATTTGTAGAAGAAGACAAATCATATCAACCAACTTATACTCTTATTTATTTATATATTTATTTATTTCATATCATATATCAAATGTCATTAAACATTAACAAGTATACAGCTGACCAAAAAAAAAAACATTAACAAGTATACATATATACAAACGATATCCTCTTTGTTTGATTCATCTATCGCAACTTACAATGAATTAAAAAATCATCTTTTATAAAACATATAAAAATGTTTTTTGTTTTGTTTTAACATAATAGAAAATGTGATCTCATGGCTATTTTACTATTGGTAAACATAGTCGACAGTTAGATTTTTTTTAGCTGAATGAAATATCATATTTCTTCAACACATGACCAATTTTAACTATCTTGAAAATTTATTTTAGTTGAGATTCACAAATCCAGATTGTTCTGATCTAATTAATAAGTTTGGAGAGTTTGAGAGTGAGATAAAGATGGAACTTGCCTTGAACTTGAGTTAGATGATGAGAATCTCTTGAGAAGGAAGTTCTTGCTCACATTATTGGTTAATGCATTTTTCCTATTTCAGAAGAAAAATTAGAACAAAGAGTGATCATATTGTAAAATCTGCAGAAATGTAGAAAGTTTAGAGAAAAAGCTTAACCCAATCTTAAACATGTTTGTGTATTGCTCTGAGATAGATCTCGGTCTTTGTCGTTTTCTAACTTCTAGTTTATTGTCTTTGAAGAGATGAGAGTCTCTGTGTTTGTTTCGTTCATAGATATAGATAGAGTAGAAGAGAGAGAAACATAAGATGTGGTCTTTGAGGAGAGAGAGAGAATCTATTGAGGCTGTGATTGAACCAGAAGCAAATGAACATGTAAAGTGTGTTTTGTAAAAAGTTTGATCCTTTTTTGTTGGTTAGTGAATACAAACAAGGAACTACATTTTTTTAACCTTTTATATAAATCTATTAGTATATGCTCTTATATTATTGTATTTTATTCCATTTTTGGCACAGTTGTTATAATACAACTTTCATAATCTTATTATTTAAAGATATAATCACTTTCTTTTCATTTTTAATTATATAATAAAACTAATGAGATTAATTTGGGGCAAAATGTAAACTCATGAGTTCTAAGTTTGATTTTCGTTGATACTTTTTGGCAAAACGTAAATGGAATCATGTTTTAGGCCTCATTAGATCATTTAGAATCAGGGTAGTTAATGACTCTCAGAAAATTATATACTTAGACTACAGTCCAGATTCCGAGTTATCAAAATATATATACATATTCATGTAAGATAAAACTTATTTTTGGTTGTTAACCATTCGAGAAAAGCCAAATCTAATTGGAAAAAAAAAAATCTAATATATTCGATATCATTTCAAATTCTAAATTACAATCACTTGGTTTAAACCTTAAACACGTAAAGAAAAAAATCTTTTAAAATCTTTTGGCATATATGTAAGTTGGTGCTTATTGTGAGCTGTCGATTATAATGAATAATCTTAACGTATTCTCCTATACAACGTACCTACCAATACCATCTTCATATGCCGACAGAATTCTATAATAATTAAACATAATGATTTATACTTATCATTCTATAGACAAATGCTACTACATACGACCAATTTAATCTCATTTGTTATATTTTTGAGCTTATGATTCATAAAATGTAGTTAAAACAATATAATCAATGATCAGTAACAATCGTAGAAAATCAAAGTCCATATACATAACATGTGTTTGGCAAGCTTCGACATAACAACAAATTGTACATTTTTAAATAGTCATTTGTCTGTAAATGACTTTTAGTCTAGTGGTAGATAGTAAATCTATTAAAAATAAACGAACTTGTATATTCCAAAATCAAGTTTTACTACGTACATTATGTAACAATTTGGTTAATGGATCAGACAGTTCTAGCTCACGAAGAATCTCCACCAAATTGCATTCACAAAAAAAAAATTTTGTGTGAAATAAGTAGGTTCGTTTTCTTCTACAAAGCATACACAAATTATTACTTGCTTTTTAAAAAATAAAAAAATCTAATGATAAAGGAAACAAGTACAATGACCGATATTGTTAAAGAAAGAAAAAAACTTTTAAAGACAAAAATATAAAATAGTAGGGGCGTTCCGAGAATTGAACTCGGGACCTCTCGCACCCTAAGCGAGAATCATACCACTAGACCAAAAACCCAATTTGTTAATTGTTCAACACTAAAACATTATTAAATGAATTAAACATATCGTAATACAGAATTGTTCTTTTCAAAAACCATTTCTACACATTTGAGTTTAAAAAAAAAAAAAAAAACCATTTCTACACACATAGCTTTTCAAAAACCATTTCTCTCCCGCCAATCTACCTGACTAAAACGCCAATCATCGTCAATGGAGGAGCTTCTAGGGTTTCTTCTCGGTTTCTAGTCGTATACGAATTGGGAGCTTTTAGCGATATATTTCGTAGACAGCTATAAGATTCTTGTTTCGATGTTCAATCGTATCCACACCGAAGTTTTAGCCTCCGATTCGAAGTATCCTTCAGCTTCTTCCGATCATAGTGAGTTTTGAGATTACGATTCATTTCTACTTCTATGTTTTCCTGCGATTCCTTTGTTTCTGCTGGATTATCATAGTTTTGAGGTAATAGATTTGTTGATTTTTGACTGAATGCTATAAGACGAGCGAGAGTAACGAATGAACTTCTTGATTCTCTTAGGGTTTGAGGTTAATGATAGTTTAGGATGCGGGAAATTTCAAGATACAGAGCCGATTGATGAAACTATATTGCTTGGTAAGTCGTTACTTGAAACCACTTTTCAAAAGCTCTACGACGATACGGAGCTTGTAGATAACAAAATTTACGGAGATGAGGAAATACTGAACAAAGAATGTTACGATCTCGACGAAGTGGTGGATGATAGTGAGGATGAAGATGGAGGAAATGATAGTGCCCCTCCTGTGGAGTCGTCATGTTTGGGGGAGCAAAGCCCCAAAGCTGCAGATATACTTTTGGAGTCTGATGGATCGAATGATCACGAATTTCTAACTGGTAAGCATATTTTTTTGTTGTTATGATGCCTCTATATCCTCTTCTGTGCAAAAGCTGCTGTATTAAGTATTAATATAGACCAATTTACCGTTTCCGCATATCTTTCTCCTAGGAAAGCAAGAATCAAACTGCAATTATGTGACCAGTTCTTTGGGGATTACTGCTAATAGTCATGGTCCAGGGCTGGATTTTTTGGGTTCTCAGGAACCAGGAGAGTCAACACAAGCAGCTGCCCTTGGTTTTGTGGACCATTTTTTGATGGACAAAGATCTAGAAGTGTCTCCAGTCGGTTTTCTGGAAAATAGTTGGCGGACAAAGTCACCTCTTGTCTCAGGTGCAAAAGGATGTCAATCTCTGGCCAAAATAATCAAGAGCAGAAGTCCAACCATGAAAATGAGTGTCTTTGATTGGGGTAGTGATCAGTGTGACCCACAAAACTCTCTAGTAACTCGTGCAAGCGTTACATGCTTCAAGAGAAGAGAAGATCAAGTTGCAGATGATGATCTAGGAGCAAAGAAAGGACTTATGGAACTGTTTGAGAATAGAAAAGTTTCAAGTTATTCCACACAAAGCCTTATGCAAAATACCTGTGCCACGCATGACAAGACTGAACAAGGATCTGGCTTCCACCAGGGCATTACGCTAATCACACAGAAGGATGCTCAGTTGTTGGATAAGGCATCAAAAGAGCACTTGGAACCCGAGGAAGACTTTTTTGACATTGGTGTTAGCACTCAAATTTCTGCTGAAGCAATGAGTGCTTTACTGTATTCTCCCTTCACTAAAGAAGAAGCTTGTGAATCCGATCCCATTCCTGGGAGGAAATCGGAAATGAGTGATCAAGTTGGTTATCTTTTTAGAAGAAACAATGATATCATCGAGGATGGACGTGAAAGAGACAACTGGAGTCGTCCGCTTAGTGTTCCACACAAGGACAGAAACTCTAAGAAGAAGAGAAAATTCACCATGGAAAAGAGAAGCCGAACAAACGTCTCTGCAGTAACATGTCTTCTCAACTTATGTGAATGGAGACATCCCAGAGCCAAAAGATCGCGTCTTGTGCAAAGGCATCACGTCCCACGTAGAAATGAAATGAACACTTTTTCAAACAGCTTACGAGTATCATTAAGTGGGACAAGACAAACTTCCTCTTGCCAATCAGATGTCATGGACGTGGAGGTTGCAAACCCTGCATATAGGAAAATATATGGCAGAAGTCATGAAAGACCTTGCAACAGAGATTTCCCCAGGTTATTCCTTCAGAAGGAGCTTATTACAAGGCAAGGAGGACCTGGGAAATTAGGTGACTTCATGCGGAAAGACCTAAGGAGACGAAGAAACTTTGCACATGTTCGGGTCTTATTCAGCCAGAATCTGGATGTTGAAACAATCAAGCAGCAGAAGAAGGTTTAATTCCTATACGTTCCTTTTATCAGTTTTGACAGTGCAACTATATACACCGTATTGGTAAATCAAGAATTTCCTCTTTTCTCCCATAGATCATGGTTCGACTTGGAATTTCTCAGGCATCTTCTTCAGCAGATTCAACACACTTCATAGCAGGTAGATTCTCTCGAACAAGGAAAATGTTGGAAGCCATAGCCCTTGGTAAACCTATCGTTACACCTCTATGGCTGGAGAGCTGTGGAGAAACAAGATGCTTGATAGATGAGAAGAGTTACATCTTAATTGATAACAAAAAGGAAAAAGACGGATTCTGCTTGCTTAAATCATTGGCCCGAGCGAAGCAGCACCCTCTTCTTAAGGTCACAATCTATCTCATTTTACATATTCTTAGAGCTTCATAAAACACCCTTTGTTCACAAATATCCGAGATCTTATAAGCACATTTAATCATAGGGTTTTAAAGTCTGCATTACTCCTAACGTTAAACCCGACAGAGGTATGATTGCTCATTTAGTAGAGTTGAGTCAAGGACAGGTAAGAACAACTCGCTTCCATTGAGAGATTTTGTTTTATAGACATCTCAGAATCTCTTTAGGATGGCTATGAGTTACATTTCAGGTAGTGGAGATAACTGAGACAATTGCTGCTGTGGATAGAAACTTACCAGATGATCTGCTGATTCTTTCTTGTGAAGACGATCGAGATTTATGTCTTCCGCTCATAAATCGAGGTACCTCTTCGCCATGTTACTAGGAAAGAACATTTTCTAGTAAATGGATGAATATTCATCATAAAGACTTGTACTGTAGGAGCTGTAATTTACACCTCAGAGCTTTTGTTGCATGGAATCGTGATTCAGAAACTGGAATTTGCCAGGTTTGGAACTTTTCTTTTACCACAAATAACCAAATTTAGAAATTATAATCCTAGTTTGTGTAACTACATATTCAATTTTTATGGTCATAATTCATAATATAGATTGGTAAAAATGCAAATCTCCTTACTACCCTTTGGTTCTCCGTTGATGCAGACATCGTCTCTTCTAAATTGCACAATCAAAGAAACTAAGAGAGCCAAAGAAACGCGGCCACTTTTGTTCACGTACTGGTTGGTGCTAGCTATGAAGCCTTTTTCTCAGTCGCTTGTTTTAACCAAGACCGAATGCTTTTTTACCTTGTATCATTCTACGGAAATGAGAATCTACCATGTAAAAACGATACAATTCACATACATTTAGTTCTAAACCTCTTCACTCAAGTTGTATTATAAAAGGTAAGCTACTGTGTTAAACAAGGGCTCTGGGAATTTTTGCAGAAGAATAATGACTGACTCATTAGACCTAACTCTACTCATTGCTTTCAGGAGATTCAGCACCACTATTCGGATTGTTGAAGCTACCACTTTGTTGAGCAGCTGGATTTGTGTGATAAGGTGGTGGAGGAGGAGGGGGTCCATTATAATTCTGAGGTGGTGCAGTACCACCTTGACCTGGTATCGGAGCCATTCCTGGTGGCCTGAGCATACCGTTTTGTGGAGGTGGAGGTAAAGGAGCACCTGGTGGTGCCATCATCTGTGGTGCTCCTGGAGGAGGCATGTAACCTGCAAAGGGTACAATATTTCATATCAATCAAACAACTGTATAAGAAAATGCAACATTAAAAATATACTGAAAGATGTTTGACTGACATAATTACAAAATCGAATACTATTTTGTAACTAATACACAACAAGTTACAATCAAGTCTCATTGATCATGTGTAGAACCAATTTTCGATTTTATAGCATGCTGATGTTTCTCTAACCACTTATATGGATGATGGTTACAATGAATGATTTTAGAGTTTATTTCTTAGAACTTTCTCTGTTGAATTTGCACAGCAAGAAGGTTACGGTTTTAGTATCAGTAAGAGACATTACCTTGACCAGGCATCATCGGTCTAGGCAGAACAGGAGGTCGCATACCCATAGGCATACTTCCAGGTGGCATCATCATTGGAGGGCGAGGTCTAGCGAGCATATGCTGATTAAACACAGCACCAACTTGTTGGTATGCTGCAGCTTGGCCAAGATGTTCCTTAATTCTCTGATCAATCAAACTCTGCGTTTGTTGTTCCTCAAATTGTTGGTAGTATATTCTCACATTTGCCTGAAGATCATCAAACTCTTATCACACATTCAGAGAAAGTCTTGTGTAATCCACACAAAACAAATAAAATGAAAACATTATGGATACTTTATGTACCTTGTGTTTGTAACCAGCATTGTGCTGCTTCCTCACTGATGGCTGCATAATAAGATAACATATAAAACTTTTCGGTAAGAGAAGGCGGTAGAAACCGGACATGATTAGATTCTTAAACATCCAGAAAGCATCAAAACCATACACACAATCATGATTCCCAATAATCTATCATTCTCGCCAATTGATTCAAGCCAGTCAAAGGCAAGAAGCAAACCAGTGTGACACATGATTATTTTCTTAAATCAACCCGAAAGTATCAGAACCCTATATAAACAAATGGAACTATTTGTTATATATGTACTTCAATATGAAATGCTTCGATAAAGAAGATTTATATCAGAAACTTTTGACCTCAGCACCAAACAAAATCATGATTCCCGATCATCTTCACTAATTGATTCAAGTAAGTCAAACGCAAGAAGCAAACCGTGTGCAATACATATGTATTGTATGTAAACAACATACTGGTTTTAAACTTGAATCCAAATCGGAAACCTAATCGACACCGCCGGTGCTTAATTACTATACAACCGAAACTTAAGTTCATTAGCGACCATGAATTCTCAATTACAATGCAAAAAAATTAAGAAACCAAAGAGACGAAGCTAGATTCAGACTTACGGAATCGTGAGTGAGATAAGTGTCGCAGTAATCACAGTAATACCTGCAGAACTCAAAAGAAATTAAAACCTAATATTCAACTACATCAGTGACTATGTATAAATACAACGTTAAAGATCTTCACCTGGGCATCGTTCAAAAAATTCCTAGAACCCTGCGGGTGAGAGACGGAGGGAGAAGCTTTCGTAGGCGACGAGAAGAAGAAAGTCCTGAGAGTCGAATTTTCATTTGCCTAATTTTATTAAGAAGGATGATCTTATCTAACGGTTCAGATTTGTTGAAAGATATCTAACGGATATTAAGTGTCCCCCATAAACGACGTCGTTTGCACAACGGATTTAAAATCCGCAGACCAATTTTCTAAGAATTTCTTTCATAAAGCCGGAAAAAATAATGATCGGAGATATCTCTCCGCCGGTCGTTTCAGTCCCAGGTTCGTCGGGTTTTTGCATTTGTATAGTTTCTTCAAGCCGAGGCTCGTCGCATTTGCATAATCTAAATTTGATGCTATTGCTTTCGCCACTTAGTTTGAGTGTTAAATATTCCAAATTATGCTAATTCTCGCTTGAATCGAGAATTATTTTTCTCCGTTTTGGTTTCGATGATTTGTATGATGTGTCGCCGAATTTTTGTAGTTGTTGAAGGGAAAGAAGAATTGAGGAAACAACAGAATCTGTTGCCGCCATTTTCAAAGGTGGCGTCTCATTTTGGCACTAGCGGAATCTCTGTGGCGTTGGCTACTGGCGTGACTCATCCTCTCGGTTAGTTCTTCCTGATGTGAGTGATTTTGGTTAGTAAGTAGAACCGGTGGCTTCAAATTTTCACAACTTGTTGTGCCTTAATATCAGATCAGTTTCGATTTTGGTATTATCCGCCATAGAAGAGAAACACGTTGATTGCAATTCCATATCCTTGTTTCCCCAATGCCTAGAGTTTCTTTTTCTGGAGTGCAAAAAATTGCATATGATAGTTGTAATTTGCTGTGGATAGCTGTTTTGTTTGGAGGTTTGTAGCACTTGTGACCGATTTTTAAGTTTAAACTTAGGAATGCTTTCTTCATAACTTCAACTGCAATTGGATCATTTAGTAATACATTCTTTCTCTTCTAGTTAGTCAATGAATCAGTCTCTGCTCTACTATGGTATATAATGTGGCATTTTAAAGCTAGGGACTGAGAAGAAAATGCTTTTCTTTGTGTCATACCCTTCTTAAATGTGTTCTGTGTCTTGTCATTTGCGATTTCAGATGTACTGAAAGTAAGATTGCAGATGCAGCAGGTCGGTCAAAGAGGTCCTCTAATTGGAATGGTATTAATGTTGTAATGAACTTTCCCTCTTGATGTTATTGATGGATGTTGATTTTTAACTTAGATTTGCATTCTTTGAAATGGTTTCAGACTGGAATCTTTCTTCAACTAATTAAGAATGAAGGGCCTAGGTCTTTATACTTGGGGTTGACTCCTGCACTCACGAGATCAGTGCTTTATGGAGGTCTCAGATTGGGATTATATGAACCCACCAAGGTTTCTTTCGATTGGGCATTTGGGTCTTCCAACGTCTTGGTCAAGATAGCATCAGGTGCATTTGCTGGGGCGTTTGCCACTGCATTAACCAACCCTGTTGAAGTACTGAAGGTAGATGAAACCTCAAGTAGTGATTCGATTATGCTCGTTAGATCTCGCTGTTGACATCAATTTGTCTTTCGCTAGGTAAGACTACAAATGAACCCAAAAGCAGCTCCCATTGCGGAAGTACAGAAAATGGTTTCTAAAGAAGGCATAGGAGCTTTATGGAAAGGAGTTGGGCCTGCCATGGTTAGAGCCGCAGGACTAACCGCCTCACAGCTTGCAACATATGATGAAACCAAACGGGTCATCTTCTAAAACTTGTATTTTCCACTTTTTGAGCACCATGAACTAGTCCCCATAATTTATATGTATATAGTAAATATTGTAAACCATATATCGATTTCAAAACCAGTAGTTGCTTTCCAATATATCAGCTCTAATGTTTCTTGTAATTGCAGATTCTGGTTAACCGAACATCTTTAGAAGAAGGATTTCATCTTCATTTCTGGTATATGTTCAACGGCCATTAATACTTCTTTTTTGTCAGAAAAATCTATTGATGTACCAGAAACTAACATACTGTACAACTGGATGAATGAAGCTCAAGTGTGGTTGCAGGTATAGTAAGCACACTAATAACCGCGCCTATGGACATGGTTAAAACCCGCTTGATGTTGCAGCAAGGTCGTGAAAATACCAGAATCTACAGAAACGGGTTTCACTGCGCTTACAAGGTAAGTGTAATCGAGCCCCTATTTTGTAAATTGCTTGGTTGCGTTAAAAGTTAATGTGATATGATCCTTCAGGTTGTTCTCAAAGAAGGACCTTTGGCACTTTACAAAGGGTGAGAAAGACAAAACCCTTTCTTGTTATTGAGGATACACATTCATATAATTCGAAATGCATAACCAAATCAAAACGTTTTTAATTGTTTTGATTGACACAGAGGCTTTGCGATATTTGCACGGCTCGGACCACAAACTATGATCACGTTCATACTCTGTGAGAAGCTAAGATCACTAGCTGGACTTCACACAATGTAGCCACTGACCGATTCATGACAAGTTCTTCTGGTTCCAGATAAGTTCTATGACATTCTTTTTTCTTCTCTTACAAATCACAAAATCACACTAGGGGAGATTGTTTGATAAAATGTCTATTTGTTATTATATTTGGTGGCAGTGTTTTAATATGTGCTTATTTAAATTGAAAACAATTATAGACATTTCACAAAAAATTTTGTCGAATATTTGGATGGACAAAATATGATCTGTGAACCAAACCTCCAAGCAAAATCATGTTGAGTTTTGCGATTTTCTGAAATTGAATTCCGGTGAAAGGATACTTAAACCATTTGTTCAAATAATATTCGGAATAAGAAAAGTCTCGTAGTTGGTAACTTGGTATGTTCTTATTGTCTGCTATATCCAAGCATGATTGTGAATTGAGGGATTTTTTCTTAGATGAGTAGATTGGATAGGCATTGAAGTGAAATGGTATTTATCTAAAATAAAAATATACTATATACGTAGTGGTTATGTCGAAATCACTTCTATATTATAAAGTGAGCGTCACTCTATAATAATTATAATTATAATAGTCACAATCAAGAATCATACAAGTTTTTATATGATTGAAAATTAACCAATTATAATCCAACAAGAAAAAAAATAAGATTGTGTTATTAGATTAGTTATGGTGGAAGTTGGTTGAAGACAAAGAGATACGCTGGTGACAGTGTGAAATTTCCTTTTTCTTTTTCTTAAAAAAAAGTTATTTTGTTTTGATGAGAAGTCAATTATAAAAAAATGTGATAAAGTTTAGGAAAATGGTTGACAAAAACTACATATTTTCATGTAAATGCATTTAATTTTATTTTTTGTTTGTTTAATTTTAATCTCTAATTTTTATTGACTGGATCAAATATATTATGTCATGAAATGTATTAACAAAGTATTCTGATATTATGTTTCTATTTTCAAATAATCAACAAAGATATGAGCGATAACTAAACAATATAATACAAACATAATTCGCCGAGTTGCTTTCAATCTGTTGGTTAGGATGACCCAATTAATGACTTGACACCAAAGTTCGATTATGATATAATCAAAGTAAGAAAGTGCAAGATTCATTATCAATCCCAAACAAAGGAGAACTAGGGTTTCAGGTCTTAGCCTCACCTCACAAACATCCTACAGCAAAGGCATGAAGAAATGAAGAAATCTGGAGACAAATCCAGTCATATAACAGAAAAGAGAAAAGTATAGACTAATTACAAATCAGTCCCTTTATTTAGCTTGTTTTTGCAATTAAGACTCTAATTCCTGATTGAGCTGATTAGTCATCTTCTTCCTAAAATAGACACGTGAAGGCTTATCAATACCGTCCTCCCCGAGATTCAGCTTGCCCTCAAGCTAGAACTGTGGAAAATGTTGTTTGAGATCAACAGCACGAATCTCAAACCTCACGGATTGCTGTCTATAAGGACGCAGCTTCAGAAAAACATAATCTCAAACCTGAAACTCGAGCTGACGACAGTGTTTATCTGCATTCTGTTTCATCCGAGCTTGAGCTCTTTCTAAATGCAGATGCAACTGAAGCAACATCTCATCCCTCTGTTGCAGCATAATCTGTAGGTCATAATTCTGAGTAGAACCAGATTCATAGGGTACAATTGTGAGAGGATCTCGGTCATAGAAAATCTTGAAAGGAGTAGATTGTGTAGATGTATGAAATGACGTATTGTACCATAACTCAGCCCAAGAAAGGTATTTGCTCCAAGTGCGTGGGTGGGAGGAAGAGAAACAACACAGATAACCTTCAAGGCAACGGTTCACAACTTCTGATTGTCCATCAGATTGAGGATGAAAGGTTGTGCTATAACACAGTTTGGTACCAGCAAGTTTGAAGCAATCTGTCCAAAAACGACACAAAAACACCTTGTCCCGGTCAGAAATGATAAAACGAGGATAAGGCGAACTACTCCATCAACAAACTTATTAGCAACCACAGTAGCAGTAAATGGATGCTTTAAAGGCAGAAAATGAGCATACTTGCTCAAACGATCAACCACTACAAAAATCGTATCTACTCCAAAAGAAGTGGGAAGTCCTTCAATAAAGTCCATAATGATTTCTTCCCAAATACGCTGAGGGATAGGTATAGGTTGTAGTAAACCCGCTGGAACTAATGTAGAATGCTTGTGAGTTTGGCAAATGGTGCATTATGCCACATACTTGCAGATTTGCGCTTTCATCTTTCTCCAATAAACATTTTGTTGTACTCGTTTTAACATTTTTAAGACACCTGAATGGCTTCCTTGTACACTGTCATGACACTATTTAAGAATCAATGGAATGAATTGTGAAGTTTGGGGAATAACCAAACTCTGGTCATGAAACAATCTGCCACGGATGAGATGAAATTTCTTCTTAACTCTCTCTCTCCTTTATCAAGCTTCTTTATAACGGATTTAATGTAATCTTCAACAATTTCTGCATATAAATCCTGCACCTGGAGAGCTGATGGTAAAGTGAGAGTGATAAGCAAATGAATACTATCATTGTGCGTTGGATTCATGCTTCTAGACAAGCCATCATCAGCCTTATTTTCAATACTGGGTCTATAACTATATCAAAATCATACCCAAGAAGATGAGTCAACCACTTTTGACATTCTAAAGATATCTCACATTGATCTAATAGGAATTTCAAACTTTTCTAGTTGGTGCGAACCAGAAAACGTCTCCCCAAGAGATAGTGACGCCATTTTTGTACTGCCATGACTATAGCCATTAGTTCCCTCTCATAGATTGGTTTATGTTGTTCTCTAGCCGTTAAAGCATTGCTAAAATATGCAATTGGCTACTGTTCCTACATAAGAACTGCTCCTAAACCAAACCCGGAAACATCAACTTTTACCACAAATAAGAGTGAGAAATTGGGAAGAGCCAAAACCATAACTGTCATCATCGCTTCTTTCAAAGAGTTGAAGGCATATTGAGCTTCATCATTCCAACCAAACTGATCTTTTTTTTAATAGATTCGTCAATGGCTTAGCCACACTACCATAACCCTTTACAAACTGTCGGTAATATCCAGTTAAACCCAAAAATCCCCTCAGCTCCTTCACGGATTTTGGTGTTGGCCAATTTCTCATCGTTTCAGTCTTACTAGGATCAGTTGGCACTCCCTCGTGAGATATTATGTGGTCGAGATAGTCAACTTGTGTCTTGCTAAATGAGTGTGCTTAGAAAAAGCCTCAAAAACCAGCCTTAGATGCTTTAAATGACTCTCCCAATCTGGACTATAAACCAGAATATCATCAAAAAACACTAACACAAATCGATGTAAATATGGTCGAAAAACATCGTTCATAAGGGCTTGGAGCGTTGCTGGAGCATTGGTTAGACCAAACGGTATTACGAGGAACTTGTAATGCCCATCATGTGTTCTAAAAGCTGTCTTTTCCACATCTTCAGGTTTCATTTGTATTTGATGGTAACTTGCTCGCAAGTCCAGTTTAGAAAAAAATTTAGCACCATGTAATTCATCCAAGAGTTGGTCAATTACCGGAATTGGATACTTGTTTGGGATCGTAGCTTTGTTGAGACCTCTATAATCAACACAAAATCTCCATAAAAGATCATTTTTCTTCACCAGCAAAACCGGGTTGGAATATAGACTGTGGCTTGGTCGTATGATTCCAGATTTCAGCATTTCTCCAACTAATTATGTCATGGCTTCACGTTGGACCTAAGGGTACCTATAAGGTCTGACACTGATAGGTCATGTACCAGGAGAAAGAGTAATGGCGTGTTCACAACCGCTCACTGGTGGTAATGAACTTGGTTCCTCAAAAACTACACTATAATGATTCAGCAATTTGCTCAACTGTTCGTCACTGTTGTCATCCAGCTTAGTTTTATTTGTTAAATTGCTGAGAAATCCCTGGCCATTATTCTCCAACATGTGATGTGGAGCTTGAAGTAATTTGTGAGTACTTTGCACTGAGCAAAGATTCGGATCACCTCTAAATGTAATCCAGCGACCATCGTGTACAAAAGACAGCACATGTTCCCCAAAATTTACTTCACACTTTCCAAGAGTTTGTAGCCACTGCATTCCAAGTATCACATCTGCCCCTCCAAGCTCTAAAGCAATGAAATCTGCAGTGGCAGTAAACCCTTGAATAACCACCTGAACATTATCACAAACTCCCAATCCTCTTACTGACATACCATTTCCAAGCATTACATTTAAATCCTGAACCTTGTTGGTTTTCAATTTAAGTTTATCAACTAGTCTTGGAGAAACAAAATTGTGGGTGGCCCCGCTATCTAGCATAACCACAATCTTCGACTTCTCATTACTCCCATACATCTTTGTAGTAGTTGGAGAAATGATACCCAAGAAGGATTTCAAAGAAAAAGAAGAGAAAGTTTCTCCTGCCACCACTTTATCTTCTACTTCCTGTACGTAATATCCTTCACACGGTTCATGCATCTCAACCTCACAACCGTTGAAAACTGTCAACACCCTAAGATGTTTGTTATGACATTTATGGCCTTTAACCTATGGAGCATCACAGAAAAACAGATCCTTTTCTTCCTTTTTTCATCAAACTCTGCATCCGTAAGTTTCTTTTTGTCTATATTATTGGAAATTGTTGTGACTGAAAATGGTTTATAGCCCTGTGAAGAAGGACCATCTCCTTCATTTTCTTTACTTTTCACCAGATTGTAAGGTACAATAGCTGAACTCGTTTTATGCCCACTTTGACTAGTATTCTTTCCCTCATTAGCAACATTTTTTTGCATTATTCTTCTTATTTGACTATTCTCCATACTCAAAGTTGTCGCTATCATATCGGATAAATCCACCGGATGAAACATGTCAAGAACTCCTTGCATATGAGGCTGTAAACCATTCCAAAAGATATCACCCAAAACCTCCTCATCTAGATTAGTAACTTGAGAGGATAATTCTTCAAATTTCCTTACATAATCAGTTACTGTGCTTGATTGTCTAAGAGCCAACAAATTCCTTGTGGGAGTTCTTTTCTTAACAGCACCAAATCTCTTCAACATTCGATTCTTAAATTGAATCCAATTAATAAATGGTGATCTGGCTAAATCCCAGTTGTACCAACTAAGAGCATCACCTCTCAAACTCAAAGATACCAACTCAAGCTTATCATCCTCAGAATATCGACCAATCCTAAAGAACTTATCAACTTGAGTAATCCAACTGTATGGATATTCTCCATCAAAACTTGGTAAATCGATTTTGTTAACCAAGCTGCCCCTATTACCTAGACTTTCCTTAGCACGTGTTGGAATTGGAGGTTGATACATGCGAACCACAGTAGGTTCAGCCGAGTTCATGTTCACCTGAGAGGTACCGTGAAGACGATCAGCGCTCGGCGGAAGTGGAGTAGGAGCGTCAATGTTCCGGCGTTCATCTTGGGTAAGGAGAGTCAACATATGATCCATTTTCGAGTCCATAGCTTGTACTTTCCCGTCAAGATTCTGGAATTGGCCTCCGATTTTAACCACTTCTTCACCCAATCGGCTAATCTCTTTATCGGAGCTAGTTTTCGCGACATGTAAAGTGTGATAAGCTCTTGCGACCGAATTGAAACGCATAGCAAGCTCGCTCACAGTTTCTTCCAAACTATTACGTGTTGGATTTTCCATCTCTGTCATTTCTTCACCAACGTTCTCCGATCTCGCTCCGTTAGACATGATTAGGATCTTTCTCACGCTCTGATACCAAAGATGATAGAATCAAAGTAAGAAAGTGCAAGATTCATTTAATATCAGTCCCAAATCAAAGGAGAACTAGGGTTTCATGTCCAAGCCTCACCTCATAAACATCACACAGCAAAGACGTGAAGAAATCTGGAGACAAATCCAATCATATAACAGAAAAGAGAAAAGTCTAGACTAATTACAAATCGGTCCTTTTATTTAGCTTGTTTTGCAATTAAGATTCTAATTCTTGATTAAGCTGATTAGTCCTCTTCTTCCTGAAATAGACACGTGAAGGCTTATCAGATTCTTACATTTCTTGTCGATCCAATTGTTGACAAAAAAAACAAACAGAATTCTTTGAAATCAAATTCAGATGAAAAAAATATCATCAAATTTTTCTATTATCTTGATTAAAATAAATTTCCTTATTATTTTTCTTTGTTAAAAAATTATCAAATTTCCTATATAGATTTTTAAAAAATTTCGTAAACAAAGATTTTTTTGTACAGTTTTTCCGAAGTAAATTATACAAACATGTAGGTAAAAAAAAAACTAGTATGGCCAAGATGTAAAAATAAAATAAATCAGGGGTCAATTTGTTGGAAATAGAAGAAAATTAAATTTTGTGGCGTTGGATAAAGGAGCAAGTTGGAGCTGCTCGTAGTCTTTGTTTTTTGGTCGCGTTGGCGGGACAGTCTGTCATGTTTATGTTTCCCCCCTCGTATTTCCTTTTTATTTACTGTTTTTGCCATTACTTTTTCTTCTGACCATTTTGCCCTTAGACAGTGACCTTTCGGATGTGCCCCTGACTTTCATTATTTGTGAGTTCCACGGTCAAACTCTCTTCTTCGTCTTTATCCATTAAACAAAATCTGTTATCTTAAAATAAACAATTATCAATGTTTCAATTAGGCCGGGCCTTCGGTTAAAACCGAACCGAACGGTTAGGTTTAATCAGTTATTGGTTTTTCAAAATTCTAAATTAAACCGAACTAGATTTTTAGTTTGGTTCGGTTTCTTAAATTATTGTATCGGTTCGGGTTTTTCGGTTCGGTTTTTTTGGTTTTTTTTATTTTTTTTGGTTTTTTGGTTTAAAATATATGAAAATTCCGGTTTAAAACTAGATTTTCGGTTTTTTAAAAAACCGATTAGTTCTAGATAACCGAACCGACCAAACCAAAAACCGAATTCAAAAATAATTGAATTCCAATCGATTTTTATGAGTAGAAATTGGACCAAAAACTGAAAATTTCAGTTCGGTCCAATTCGGTCTGTACCAAGGCCCACGCCTAGTTTCAATAATGCATTCTAGGTCACTTGCGTATTTATACGAAAAAAATAGACTCGCTAGTTAACATACTTATCAATTTTCACACAAGATCAATGTAATATCAAACTTATAATTATTTGACCGTTTAATAGTTAATAGACTATAAAACAGCACTATAGTCTTTAAAAATAATACGCCAAATTTAAATAAAATTTATGATTACCTAAATTCGAACACCGATACAAAACTTATAACAATAGATACTAAACAACTTGGCCAAAATAGTTCTTTATTGTATTACATATATTTGTATATGGAAAATTAATCGATATTTAGAATTTATAGAAACAAAATAATAAAATTGTCTTGAATACGCCAAAAATTTAACTAAAACTATGGTGAATTTTCAGGTATATTCAATATAAGTATATAACATTTTATAAATTATGAGACGGATATATCTTCTCTCACGAGCTTTTTCATGTAACATATTTACATCAATTTGTCATTAATTGGATATACTATGTTACATGGTTATCTATAATCTAATTATATGGAGAATTAATCTATATTTAGAATAAATATATATTAATTTATGTAAGTTAATTTAAGATAAAATCAGGGCCGTTTCAAACAAATTTAAGGCCTTGTGATATTAAAATAAAATATTTTTAAAAAGAAAATTTTGGGTCTTAAATTTCAAAAAAGTTTATGTAATATTTTAAAATTAAACTTTAAATTTTCAGGGCCTTTAATTTTTTCGAGTTTTAAACTTTGTCAAAAGAAAAAAGTTTTTAAGACTTAGAGAAAAATTGTATAATAATTTTAAAATAAGTCTTCAGTTTATTGGAACCGTTAACTTTTTGAGACCCTAACCTTTGCTAAAAGAAAAAAAAATCCTAAGACTTAAAGAAAAACGGTATGTTTTTTTTAGAATGGGCCCTATAATAGATCTTATGTCACACGTGCTAAGGTACGACCTTGGATAAAATCTATTAATTAGTTTATAGAATACAATGTTCTTAAATTTAATACGCCAAAAATTAGATAAAATCACCAAGGAAATATAGATCAGTGGTAGTAGTATTGTCGATCCAATTATAAGAGTAAAATTTACAAAAAAAAAAATTAGATAAAATATACTAAAAGTATGATAGATTTTCGTATGTCTTCCGTATAACCTTTTATAAATTATGAGACAACAATAAATTATTTTACGAACTTTATATGTAAACATAGTTACACTGATTTATCATCAGTTGAATACACTATGTTATATATGATTATCTAAAATCGAACTCCTATAAAAAATTACAACAATAGATAATAAACAACCTCAACCAAAATAATTCCTTATTATATTGCATGTATTTATTTATGGAAAATAGCCAATATCTATGATTAAAATTTTATTTTAACAAAACCATTAGATCGACAAAACCTGATTCATATCCTAAGTTGTTTGACTGGAACAAGGTAAAATTATAATTCACTTGGTGTCTAACTAAATCAGAGACAAATCAACTGGATCACTTATTTTTGACATTTAATAATTAATATAAGTCCAAAATATATTAATTAGTTTATCCAGACAAAATAAAACGGTCTTCTTAAATTGAATACGCCAAAATTTAAATAAAATGCACTATAATTTATGGTAGATTTTCATATTATCTTTTATAAATTTTCAGATAGCAATATATTCTCTTACAAACTTTTTATATAAACATATTTACACCAACTTTTCATCATTTGACTATGCGGTATTATGTGATTACCTAAATCGAATTTCAAGAAAAAAAAAAGTTACAAAGTTTTTATATAAACATATTCACACCAATTTTTCATCAGTTGAATATGCGGTATTACGTGATTACCTAAATCGAATTTCAACAAAAAAAAGTTACAAACTTTTTATATAAATATATTTACACCAACTTTTTATCAGTTGACTATCCAATATTACGTGATTACCTAAACCAAATTTCAATATTAAAAAAACTACAAAATAGATATTTAATCATTTGAACAAAATTATACTTCCTTGTACTACGATGGAAAGTTAATCACTGTTTAGAATAAATGACATCTAAAATTTTGTCAATGATGTAAAATAAAATATATTAATTATATTTTAGAAACAAAATAAATCGGTAAACTTAAATGAATACGCCAAAATTTAAAGAAAATTTACTTAAAACTTGGTAATTTCTTTTCTTGCTAATTAAAAAACATATCATTCCACAATATCTATGATACTAACTAAACTTCGAAATACTTAACTTAGATTATTATAGTCAATAAGCAGATGGGATGTTTTTGTGTCAAAACTTCATATTGTTCAAAAATGTTCATGTATTTTTAGATCTAAATGACCTAATGAGAGGTTTAGGAGTCTCAACCTAATTATTGATTTATAATTTACTATAATTTTATAAACCTGACAGCTTTCCTTATTTAACAAAACAATACAGATTTTGAGAAAAAAAAAAATTTTAAAAATTTTTTTTGACTAAAATACAGATTTCTGAATTAAAAAAAAAGAAAAAAAAGCGGGTAAAAGGCGAGGGTAATTTAGTAATTGTACTCGTATTCCCATAAACAGACAAAACAATCCGAAATGTTTCCTTCACATTGTAAAGCTTCGTCTTCCTCTCTGTACAGCTGTAATGGCAATATCGTAAATAGTAATAAACAGAAAGGGTAATTATTGTCAAACATTATAATTTAATTCTCAACTTCTCAAATTCCACCATTTTTTTTCCTTCTCCTTCTTTTTTTTTCTTCAATTTAAATAAATAAATTCTGGAAAATTTGTAGAGAGAGAGAGAGAGAGAAATTCAGAGGAGAGAAGGAGAAGACGACGAAGAAGACAGGAGAGAGAGAGAAGAAGACGACCATATTGTCAAAGAGAGAGAGATAGACGGAGACAACAATGGCGGAAGCAAAGGAGGAAAATAGAGAGAAAAATGAAGAAGAAGAGAGCGTTAAGCTTTTCGTCGGACAAATTCCGAAACATATGTCGGAATCTCAACTCAATACATTGTTTCAAGAGTTCGCTGTCGTAAATGAGGTCAATATCATCAAAGACAAGATTACACGCGCTTCTCGAGGTTTCTATTTCCTTCTTCTTCACGCCTCTCTTCCTCTGTTTCTCATTCTTCTTCTGATTTTTTTTTTTTTTTGATATTTTTTTCGATTTTTTTTGTTAAGTTTTTCAATTCGAGAATGTAGTCTCTGATTCGTTTAAGATTTATTTAAATTTCGAAACCCCAATTTATTTTCTTCTTCTGATTTCAGGATGTTGTTTTCTTCTATGTCCATCAAGAGAAGAAGCTGATAAGTTGGTCAATGCTTGTCATAACAAGAAAACATTGCCTGGTGTAAGTTTTTTAAAATTTAATTTCTGATTATTATTTTTAGGATTATGTTTTTCAGATGCTTGAATTTGATTGATGTTCTGTAGTTTTTAATAATTGAATGATTTCAAATCAGATTTAGAATCTCGAGATTTTTTTTTTCTTTAATTAATCTTATTCTTCGAGCTGCATTGTACTTCTGTTTGATTCCAGAAGAGGCAAAAAATTGTTATTTCGATATATGTTTATTTCTTTGCTATTTAGGTGAACATCATTTTCCTTTGCCTAAAACAGAATGGAAACATATTCGATTTGAGGGTTAGTTATATTGGAATCTTATGACTTTGTTTTGAAATGATTTCTTCAATCCCAAGAAATTGCAATCGATGGTAAAACAGGAAAATTGTTAGAAATGAGATCAAAGGCTTTTTCTTTTACTCTTAAATCAAAGCAAATTGTTAGTTTTATTCTTATGAGAATCTGATAGTGCAATTTGTTTGAATCAATTATGTGTGTTTTAGCAACTTGACAATGATTCCTTTAAATCTTTGGGATCCTTATCTGTTATTAATATATCTTTTTTCTCTGTTTGCTTAGGCTTCTAGTCTATTGCAAGTAAAGTATGCAGATGGCGAATTGGAAAGGCTAGGTAACGCGATTTCGACTGCTTATATATGTGATTTCATTCTTTATTTTGGATTCTCATCATTGTAGAATAGATTGATATATGTATTGTATTGTATTTTGCTATTCAGAGCATAAGCTTTTTGTTGGTATGCTTCCAAAAACTGTCTCTGAAGCTGAAGTTCAATCTTTGTTTTCCGAGTATGGAACCATAAAAGATCTACAAATTCTAAGAGGTGCTCAACAAACAAGCAAAGGTTAAATCCATTTCTGTGCCCGTCTTTTTTCGTTATTCGGTACCTAGTATGCTTTACGAAGTTCTGACCTTTTTGTGGTTGTTGTTAGGCTGTGCGTTTCTTAAGTATGAAACAAAAGAACAAGCTGTTGCTGCCATGCAAGCCATCAATGGCAAACATAAAATGGAGGTGATTGCTTTTGCTACTTTAAAAACTTACCTTGTGTAACACAGACTTGTGTGTTGTGTGAAAGTTTTATCATTTTCTTTTCTTTTGTTTTCTTCTTAGGGTTGTACTGTTCCTTTAGTTGTGAAATGGGCAGACACAGAACGAGAAAGACACACAAGAAGACTTCAAAAGGCTCAATCTCACATAGCTCGATTAGCTAACGCTGAACCAACAAATCCCTCATTGTTTGGAGCATTGCCCATGGGTTATGTTCCTCCATATAATGGATATGGTTATCATGTAAGCAAACAAGCTTAATGTTGCGTTAATTCAAGCTATATAAGCTTTGTCTTCATCTACCTTTGTCTCCTTTTCCATTTCTGTAGCAGGCTCCTGGAACATATGGTTACATGTTACCACCAATTCAGAGCCAAGCTGCATTTCCCAATATGATTGCACAACCAAACCAAGGTAATAACAACGCATTGCAAGGAACATCCGCTGACTCTGTGCCACCTCGTTTGGCCGGAAGGAACTTTCCTATGCCTCCTACAAATTACATTGGCTCAGGTTTTCCTGCTGTACGAGGTCATCCTTATCCATTGGCTTATCCCAGAGGAATCGTGAGTCCTCGCCCTCTAGGTAGCTCTCCCATATCACCTGGCATTGTCAACAGTGGCTTGTCAACACCTTTAGGCATTGGTTTGAATTCTGTAGTTCAGACTGAAGGTTAGTGTTAATCAACTGTTTTTTTTTTTTTTTTTCTTTTTCTTCTCCCACTCTTTTAGACGTGCAGCGTTATTTTGGTTCTTCAGGTCCAGAAGGTGCAAATCTGTTTATCTATAACATACCTCGGGAATTCGGGGATCCAGATCTTGCAGCTACATTTCAACCTTACGGTAATGTTCTGAGCGCCAAGGTTTTTGTAGACAAAGCAACTGGTGTAAGCAAATGTTTCGGTAAGCTCTCTCTTTTATCTGGTCTTTGCTTTTAAGACTAGTTCATTGTGTTGTTGCTATTGGTTTCATTCTTTTGTGGTTGCTATTGGTTACAGGTTTTGTTAGTTATGACTCACAAGCAGCGGCTCAAAACGCAATTAGCTTGATGAATGGTCGCCATATAGGCGGTAAGAAATTGAAAGTCCAGCTTAAGAGAGATAACAACAATGGCCAACAGAGTAGTAATCCCTCCTTGAACTCCTAAAAGGCTTCAACTTACAAGTTCATAACAGAAAAAAAAAAAAAAAAACAAAGTCGGGCTAATGGGTCAACCCGGTTCAAAATTTGGACTGGTATTTAATGGATGCTAATGTGTTATCAATCCAATCAGCTCAAAAGCTGTAACTTCACCTGCAAAATCAATCATCTTTTCTTTTCAATTTTTATTTTTTTCCATTTTCATTTTATCTGCAAATAACAGTCTGTAATTTATGTGTATCATTGAAATTCATGTAGAGATTTTTATGATTTATTAACATTAAATTCATTGAATTTTTCTCCATCTTTTTCTTTTTGGAGATATCATTCTGATGTTGTCTAAGGAGATATCAATGTTCCAAATCAAAGAGAAAGAGATTAGATTAATCAAACAGTACAACAAAACACAAACAGACACACACAAACATGGAGAGGGACTACAACAACAGTCAACAACAGACAGGTTCAGCCCTTGTTGAACCCTAAAATCAGACTTGTCACCAACAATCTCTAAAAAACCCTAACAAATTGAACAATAATCTCTGTATTGATTTACAGACACAACTAGTTTCTCTTCCTTCTTGTTTGTTCTCTGCAACAGATCTAGTGGAAAATGCATATGAGGCTTCAATTAGACGGTCATCGCTTCATCTTAGTCGCTTGTTCTTGAGCTCAAACTGTTGTTTTTATTTTTTGTGAATGATACTCTTGGAGAGCATTTAGGACTCCAATCTTCAGTAATACTGGTGTTTGAAACTCTAGCATTGTTGTTGAGCTGATTCAAGAAGCATTTCTCTATCGAGCTTAATGATCCAATATCGTTTTCATTTCCATGAGTAGAACACCGGCTGAGCTGTTCTTCTTGCTGTTGTTGCTCTTCTTCTTCATCTTCTTCTTCTCCACATTCTGAATCTGTGCCTTGTGACTCACAGCTGACTTCCATGTCTTGTGCATTGTCCGAATCAGAGTCGGTTTGAGAATTCGATGAGTGGGATGGAGAATATCCTTCCGATCCGCTTGCAGATTCTTCACGTTCAGCTAGTGTTTTTGTAATGAGAGTCTTAAGCAAGTTCATCACTTGAACAGCATGCATAAGAGCCGTCAATGGATCTGTCATCTAGAGTTAAGAGTATCATATGTTAGTAACTTCAGTGATTCTTAAAAACACTAAGCTATAAATGAACAAAGGTACTTAAAAGTTTGTTTTACCTGAGTCATATTAGGAGCAAAAACCATAGCTATATTCCTTGCATTCATTTTGTTAGACTCTTCTTCCTCAACAACATCAGCCATAAGATCAACAGCCCAATTAAGCAAAGCAGACTCAGTTGGCTTCAACTGCTTAATAAGTTCAACAGATTCTTCCTCAGTGTTGCAGTTAAGAACTTCCTCAGGAGAAAGACCATCAAGCACTCCACATGGTAACTCTCTAAACCAAGCTTTTATAAGACCAGCCAAACAATGCACATCAATGTTCTCTGGAACAATACCTCTGTTTAATTGGTCTCTTACATGTTCCTCTTGACTATTCTCAGGGTTTATCCTAAAAATTCCTTCAGCCTATTCATCCACACAACAAAAAAATGGTGAATACTTCAATCAAAGATACATCAAAGTTCTTAAGTTTGATTTATTTTTTACATCACCTTGAGACCTTCTTGAGAATATAACCTTTGTTGCATTAGTAACAAAATCGTTGGGACACTGTTTCCTTTCTCATCATAAGAACACTGCATTGATTCCGCTGATACTCCAAACACACTCACACTGCATTTTAAACACAATCAGAGAAGAGAGAAATTTCAAATTAAAGTCAAAAAAGCATTTATTAAGAAATCTAAGCTAATTGCAGATCCAGTTTAATTAAGAGATATTGAAGTATCAATCAAACAGTTAATACCTCGCACTAGGAACTCGACATGGAATCTCAACTTGAAGCTCATGAGGAAGACCGAGAAAGCCATGGAATCGATCAAACGTAACATGAGTAATATGTCGAACATTTGTTGGCCATCCAATCTCCATATGATGAACAGCTGAAGAAATCCCTCCGCCAACTCCACAATCATCTTGTCGATTATCCACACGGCAAGAGACCACCGATTTACGCAAAGCCGTTAACAGAAACTCCACAAGAGACAGTTGCTGCTGATTCTGCTCTTCTTCTTCTTCCTCCACAGTCGATTTTCCTCTTCCTCCTTTTCCTCCAGCACAACCTCCTCCTTTAGTCATCATCACAAGCCCCGTCATAGCTCTATCTCTCTCGTTTCTCAACGTAGCAGACAAAGATTACTCGAATATGCGTCTCGAACAACGAAGAGCTTTCGCAGGTTCTCTCTCACACACTCTAGCTCACTGGACTTCGTGCTTCTTCTTCTTCTTCTCTCTTTGGAAGAAGATGAGTCAATTTGATTTTGAAGTTCTCGAAAAGGTTTATTCTATTTTTTTTTATTATTATTAATTGATTTTTTTATGTTTATTTAATTTTAGTTTTGAATTTTGTCTTTTTGGTTGGATTTGAAAACCAACGGCCACTCATTTCAAATTTCACTCCCTCTAATGTGGCTTTTATTGGAATCACGTTTTACCCTGAGAACTTCTCTAAAACTACAATAATGCCATTCGATTCTAATTGGTTCTTCGTTGACGACGTGGCGTCTCATTAATGGATGATAACTTCTATGACAACATTGACATTTAATTTTGGATAATATATTTTCATTTATTTTTCCATCAATCAATATTGTAGTTTCATTATTAAAATGAAACTATGAATGCTAGTTGAAAATTAAAGTAGCTAAGACCATCACCATCAGTGAGGTTCTTAATTTGAGGTTCTAAGATTATAAAATATTATT
>OVAX01000080.1:107300-141284 GCA_900406405.1 Lepidium africanum | reverse complement strand
TTGTGGGTTGGAGATGGATATAAATAGTAAAACGGCAAAACACTAAATTTGGTGTGAATTCTGCACCAAATTTGGTGCGTGGATTGGAGATGGCCTTAGTCAATAATTAGTTTTCTGTCATCCACCAGACGATCTCTCGTCCTCATGTTTGGATATACAAGTGTCTAGGAATAGCTCCAAGTTGACTAGTGTGAATGACTCTTTCATTCACAATCACATTTTAGGATGAATCATTGTGTTTCTTTTAAATTTTTATTTTTTTTGTGTGGTCTATATAGGAATAACTAATCACTTACTTTTGTAAGTTTTTTATATTAAAATGAGAGCGCCGAAAGGTTAATATACTTTTTATATGAACGGATAAAAAATTAAGATTAATACGTAAAACTGAGAGGAAAAACATCGTTCGGCTTCATATATTATCCAAAGCTAGAGGCGTTCAAACATATGATAGATATGTATTTCTAACTGTTTTGTTTTACAACTCAAACTTAATATACTTTTAATTTACATTAAAAATTATAAAAATCTGCATAATTCAACAAATTCAATTAAACCCTAGCTAGTAAACCGTAATTGGCCTCTACTGTACTGTGAGTTGGAATACAAAGTTTTGATATTTATCGATCTAAGGAAGAGAAGTATCCAACATTTGCAACCCGAAATCTGATATCTATGAAGAATTGATCATACATCACGGTGTATAAACGCTGATAATGGTTCACTAAACTAAATTAAATAGTTTAACTGTATTTGTCAAACTATGAAGATTTCACAAAATTTATGATGTAAAGTAAATAATATCAATTTTTAGGTTATAGAGTAAAGGTGTCAATATACATAATAATTTGGTTTGAAGACATATAGTTCGAGATGGTATATTTAAGTATTTAAGTACTAACCCCATAAATAATATCTTAAGAAGAAATATGGTAGATTGAAAATGATAATACTAGGCTTGACAAAAAAAAATGATTATACTAGGCTTGACAAAAAAATAAATGATAATACTCTTTACCAAAAAAAAAATGATAATACTAGGCTTGACAAAAAAAAAAAAATGATAATACTAGGCTTGACAAAAAAAAAAAATGATAATACTAGGGCAATAAGCGAAACCCAATTATGAGTCAAAATTATTGGACCAATATAATATCCAGTGCTCCCACTAACACATATGTCAGCCCAATAAGAGCCCACACAAAACATTCGGGTTCATCAAGGAAGCCCGACGATTGGAGCCGGACAATAACCCAAATAGCAATACCCGACCCGTAAAACCGAATAAGCAAGCCTTCAATCAGATCCACTGAAAGAGTGAATGGTGACGGCTTCGCTCTGCCACTTTCCGAGAAACTTAACCGTTGTCGAATCTTTGTAGAGATAAGCACTCATTAAGGAAAGTTTGTAAAAATGAACCAGACGAGACGTAAAAGACGACCTGATTCTTCTCTTTCTAGACTCGATTCTCTCTCACCGGAAATGCTCTTTCCGACGAAATCTCCGTCACTGACTTCCACGCGTATTAGATACATCTTCGTCTTCCTCACTTTGTGTTCCATCATCTACATCCTCTTCCTCTACGGCGGCTCTTTTCGCCGTGACCAGATTTCGTCGATCGCTAGATCCTTATCTGTGTTTCCCACTCGTCGTCGTCACTTACTATTCTCGATCGCAGCCTCTCGCGACTCTTGGCTCAGTCGTAGCTCGTATGTTCGTCTCTGGTATTCTCCCGAGTCTACACGCGCCGTCGTGTTTCTCGATCGCGGTGGATTCGAGTCCGATCTCAGTTTGCCTCCAGTAATTGTCTCCAAAGACTCCTCTAGGTTTCCTTATAATTTCCCTGGTGGTCTCCGATCGGCTATTCGTGTTGCTCGTGTTGTTAAGGAGACGGTGGATCGAGGAGATAAAGACGTGCGGTGGTTTGTTTTTGGAGATGATGATACTGTGTTCCTCGTAGATAATTTGGTGACGGTTTTGTCTAAGTACGATCACCGGAAGTGGTATTACATCGGAAGTAATTCGGAATTCTATGATCAGAACGTGAGGTATTCGTTTGATATGGCGTTTGGGGGAGGAGGATTCGCCATTAGTGCTTCGCTTGCGAAAGTTCTGGCTAAGGTTTTGGATTCTTGTCTGATGAGGTATTCTCACATGTATGGAAGCGATTCCAGGATCTTCTCTTGCTTGGCTGAGCTTGGTGTTACATTAACTCATGAGCCTGGATTTCATCAGGTAACATTAGGAATAACTTCTTACTTAAATAGGTACAACACTTTTGGTAATGATTGAGATGGTCAAAAGCCTTGAATTTGATTAATTAGAATGGGTAAGTTGAATAGTTCACAGTGACATTGATGTTGATTCTTGATTGCTGAACAAATTACTTGCCGTATGTTCTTGAGAATTCCAATTTGTCTACCATGTCGGATTCTGTTGTTAGAGAGGTAATCTGAATATTATAACTATGTATGTTTTCTTTTTCATAGATTGATGTAAGAGGAAACCTATTTGGTCTATTATGTGCACACCCATTATCTCCATTGGTGTCTCTCCATCACTTGGACGCAGTAGATCCATTTTTTCCAAAAATGAATCGGACAGAATCCGTGGGTCGTCTTCTCGGGGCTGCAAGTTTAGATTCCGCAAGGATTTTGCAGCAAAGTGTGTGCTATGATTCTTCAAATACTGTGACTGTTTCGGTTGCGTGGGGTTACGCCATTCAAGTTTATGAAGGAAATAAACTACTCCCAGATCTTCTCACCGTGGAAAAGACCTTTACTACATGGAGGAGAGGGTCAGGGGTTCGAAGCAACTATATGTTCAGTACAAGAGAATCTGCAAAGGATCCATGTGGGAGACCGCTCGTCTTTCTTCTGGACAGTGCAGGATCAGATGGAACTGAGGGAACATGGAGTAATTATAACCTTCATAGAGTCGGAAACTGCCACAGAGCAGAAGCTGTTAAGCGTCTGGAACGCATTAGAGTTCTGTCACGTAAGCTGGAGCTTGATGTTGAACAGGTATCTTTATATATACCCTTTTATTCTCAATAGACTTCCCCTCCACTGTGGGCCGGATTATTCACTGTTTTCTTTTTCATGTGGAAAAAATGTTAGATGGTTTTGCCTCGCCGCCAATGTTGTGACATCTCATCTCCGTATAACAAATCAATGGTCATTAATATAAGGCAATGCCTGCCGGATGAGCTAATCGCCATGCGCACTTAGCATATTTTCTTGGTCATCCTCTTCAAGAATGGCTATTTACAAAGCCTGAGCAAGGTCTACGGTTCTTGTGCTCGAACCAATGGCAGAATACGAGGTAGTGCCTTGCTATTTCACAATTTCTTTCTTTGGCTCGCATTAATCTTAATGCTTAATAGAACCTATTGTTGTTTTGTAGCCTGTAACGTGGGTTAATTTTATCTTCCTGAACAACCTAACCTAATTAAGAGTCTCAGACAAGACCGAGTTTGAAGCACCCAGAAAACTTGCACGATTTTGCATTTCACAGCCGAAGGCTGTTTTTTTTTTTGTAACTCGTGGATGGAGAAGAAGAAAAACCACATCCTTCTTCTGTGTATAGTTGTCTAATTCTCTATCCAATGATTCGAGTTTTTGGGTTATGTAAGAAAAGTCAGTTGCAGCTTTTGTTTGTTAGCCCGATAGTAACAGTTTGTTTTGTTCACCATTTTATAAAGCATTTTCTTATCTTGCTAGTTGTTTCGAAAACATCAACCCCCACTTCTAAATACCAAAACATTCATCATCTTCGTATGAAGAAAATGCAGAAATTTATTTCTTTTGGAAATTGAGTTTACCAATAAAGAAGGCGAAAAGAGAAGCCAAAAGAACAGGGAATGCGATAAGAAGAAGAGCTACAAGAGCCAAAGAATCATATCTGTAACCAAAATAATCTTCTAAGAAAGCTGAAACTTTCTTCGTCTCTCCAAATGCTATTATCTCTTTCTCCATATCTCCATATTGTGATGTGAGCAATCCATTCAAAACCCAAGACGTGGGGCTCAAGTAATACATCCAAACCCACCATCTCGGAATGCTCTGCATCGACAACAACATCTCATAATAATTTTGATGCCTATTCGAACTCGTTTATCTTTTTTAACATGCCACAACAAGATCCAACTTAACTTACTTGGTGAAGAGGAGGCAAGAGGACTTACAGGTTTTGGCATGACGTAACCAGCAAAGAGATTGACAATTGAGTAAAAAGACGAGCGTAGTGTAAAAGCAACATGAACGTTTGGTGTCACGACGACCAAAAGCATGCCGAAATAGTTGAAAATGAGCAATGAGCAGAAGATTGCGTAGAAGCTCCAAAGTACTTTGTATATCGACCAGTGATAACCAACCATAGGATATACGATTATCACATATACAATAGATTGGACCAATGAGTATGGAATTTCAACCAACACCTGAAAACATTAATCCTTAATGTCAGTACAATGCCAAGTCCTTTTTTACTTGTTTTGAGTTTCTTAATGGTTGATTGAGAAGATCTTTTAACCTGAGCAAGGGAATACGCCCATGAGTTGTACATACGAGCAAATCTTTCACGGTAGAATACATTTCTTTCGGTTGCAACGCAGAATAACACTGTTGAGCAATTGTTTATGCCAGAGAAAAGAACCATTGTGAACATTGAGCCGAATACGTTGAAGAGATCTTGCTGATTCTTTCTGCAAATAACAAAGTTTTTATAGTGTAATCTTTGGATATGAAATAAATTGTTTGAAAGCCGAGGAAACAACTTAAGAAAGATGGGGAAAGAGACGAACATCTCCTTAGCTTTTTTCCAGAAGAGAATGCCACAGAGCATAGAGGTAAAACACATGAAGATGATACGAGTGAGATTGTAGGAAGGGTTTCTCCAATAAGAAAGATGTTGTTTCCAGAGGCATGCTTTGAATTGTTCCCAAACCGTTTGAGCATATTGTGAAGACGAGATTAAACCTTTAGATCCTAAGGACTTACATCTCATTTGCTCAATTACCAATTTGTTCTCCCTACAACAGAGCAAAAAAGACAATAACAGTTTCAGGCAAACAACATCAAAAGTATACTTAAGTGATACTTGTTTATAGACTTACTTAAACAAAGTTGATTCCATGTACATTTGTGCCAAATCAACACCAAATTTTTCTTCTGATGCTTTAGAAGTAATGTCTAGAATCCACGTAGCTGGATTAGTGTTTACTTTCAGTTTCGGAACTCCAGGAATGCTCTACAGATGTAAATTACTGTAGTTGATAAAGAACCAACCATACTTTATATGCAACAGCTTCAGTATTATAAAGAAACTAACCATAAAGTATTCAATAACTTTGATTGAATGTTGTCCAAGAGGTCCGTAATAGATAATTTTTCCTCCGTTTTTCATCAGAATCAGCTGCAATAGAGGGTCGCATAGTGCTATAAACAAAAGGTTTAAAATCGATAGGAATTATTTATCCGAAGCTTCAAGATTGTTACCTCATCGAATGCCTCAAAGATATCTGTGCTGGGCTGGTGAATCGTGCAGACAACGGTTCTGCCACTCTCGGCGATGTTCTTCACAGCTCGCATTACAATTGCAGCAGCTCTTGCATCTAATCCTGTCGTTGGTTCATCCATAAATATGATTGAAGGATTGGAAACAAGCTCCACAGCTATTGTAAGTCTTTTGCGTTGTTCTGTAGTTAAACCGCTAATTCTAGTGATTCCTACTATGGAATCTTTAATATCCTCGAGCTCAATCATCTCAAGAACCTCGTTGACTATTTCCTGAAAGCAAAGATCAAGAAAAAACTCAGACAAGGAAGCCAAAGGAAGTAAGAATTTGTTTTTTCAAATAATGACTTACAGTCTTAGTTTCTGAACTGATGTTAGAAGGAAGTCGAAGCCAGGCAGAGTATTTCAGGGACTCTTGGACAGTTAAATTGGGAGAATGAATATCAAACTGTTCACAATAACCTGAAACTCGTGCAAATGTTTCTTGAACCTTAAGGTAACAGCCTACGTGAATCTGTCCTCTAATGTCTCCGCGGGTTTTTCTTCCAGAAAGAACATCGAGCAGAGTCGTTTTCCCAGCACCACTCACACCCATTAGAGCAGTGAGAACACCGGGCTTGAATGCACCTGTAGCATCAGAAAGAAGCTGCACCTTCTTTCCCTTTAACAGAAGTGATAGCCACACATTAGAACTTTTACATATTGTTTAAGAAGACACATTAAAACTTGCACTGATATTACATACTCTTTAGTCCGTACCTGAGCAGTCTCAAGAAAATATTGTATGTCTTGAAATGTGAAAGTTAGGGGCTCGAAAGGCAATGCAGTTTTGAAGTGGGAAGCAGATTCAGAACCTGATTTATAATCTTTTTTTGAACTCTGAATGTTCTTCTCATGAGAAACTATCACACGAGACCTCTGTGAAGCTGAAATTGCAGATAAAATCAATGTTCATTGTATATAAAGACTCATTTAATCACATCTTAAATACTATACTTTGTGAACTTACTCTTTATAAAGGTCAAGGCCACTACAAACACAGCATTGAAAAAGAGTGTGAAGCAAATTAAAGCGCCAAATGCACTCCAGTAAGCTTGATTACCAAAATTCAACCCGCGAGCCTCTAGAACTTGTTCCCCCAAAGTTCTGTTTTCAGATGTCATCTGATGGTAATAAAAAGATCAATAATGAAGATCAGCTTAGATAAATGTGAAAGTCTTCTGAAGAACTCATTACCTTTCTCCACCGTGGAGCAAGAAATTCGTTTGCGGTTAAACCAATCTCAGCATATGACAATGGAGAAAGCCAGAATCCCCACTCAAGCCAAGCAGGCATTGAGGCTGAATTGAAAAAAAAACAGAACACCATTACACTGGAACCTCCATATTAAGAGAAATGTTATATTTTAAGTTTCGATCACAAACTTACGTTTGCGAACAATGAAACCTCCAAATACTGAGAGAAGCATTACAGAGATGGTCCCAATGGTTGTAGCAACAAAATCTCGAAAAATGGCAGCAATAGCACGGAACATCGATATACAAGATAGGTGAAAAGCAAAGAAGATCAAGAACTGGCGAATGAACCTAAAGGAAAGAATAATAAAAAATTTTCAGCGGAGAAATCTCATACATTTGTTATTTACCATTGAAAAAAACATGTTCCAAATAAGTACCTGCCGAACTCAGGACTGTAACCAATGACATAATATGTCAGAAATGTCCAGAGGAATGCTTCAAGACATGAAATTGGTATCTTTAAAATAGCTGAAGGAATTGCATATGCCCAAGCAGGATAAAAGTATAACTCCTTTTGCTTGCAAAACACGGCAATCCTCGAGACTGTCAAAGTGAGTTCGGGAAGTCCATCAGCAAGAAGTTTAAAGATAGAAAAGAATAAAGAACCCATAAGATAATTAGCATGACGCTCATCTCTTGTCGACCCAGTCTGTAGATAAACAGTCATTGCAATGGATCCAATGACAATTAACTGAAGACAAAAAGAAACAGGGTTTAGAATATATTGGCAAAAACAAGTAGCTTTTGGCAAAGTAAATAGGAAAACATACGAGTCCTGATTTGAATACATAAACGAAAGAGTTTCGTTTCATCAGAAGAAATTCTCTCCTTGAGCAAGCTTTAAGCATCTCCAAGTTACTAATTGAGTACTTTCTAAAGCATAGTGCGTCCTTTTGAGTCTGAGACTTTTCACATGTCTTGGAGAGTTCGGCTTGTAGTTGTAGCCCAAGATCAGACTTTTTAAATTTCTCAATAAATGAGTCAATGGAGATATAACAATATGGAGTGTCTCTGTGACACCAATATTGCTCTTGATCTTTCCTTGAGATAACCTGCAACACAAGAGCGTGATGATCATCAAGGTTTACAAATCTTAGCTGATATGAAATTGATCAGAGTATCTATTATCACTTATCATTTCACACCTCCTGAAGGAACTCAGCAACAGATTTCCTATTTGGACATTTAAATCCGCAATCCTCAAAGAATCTACATAAAACATCCCGTGGACCGTGATAGATTATCCTTCCTTCTCCCATAAGAATAACATCGTCGAAAAGCTCAAACGTTTCTGGTGCAGGCTGAAGCAGTGAAACCAGTATGGTTCCTTCAGAAAGAAGTGCAAACTGTTGGAGACATGATAAAGTCTGAAACGCAGTTGAGCTATCCAAACCATTTGATATTTCGTCCATGAACAGAGTTTTGATTGGACCTACAGTCATCTCCCCTGTAGTACATTACAGATATACCAAATATGAATATTTTGTTTGGAAGAACCCTAAACCACTGCGTGAAAGAGTTAAAACTACCTGTAGTTAATCTTCTTTTTTGGCCACCAGATATTCCTGGTCTTGAAGCATCTCCTACTCGTGTATCTGCACAGATACTGAGTCCTAGGATCTGAAACACAGATGCATTGATCACCTTCTGACTTGAGCAGAAGTTAAAAATAACGAAAAAGATATCTGAAAGGATCATACCTTTAGGATATAGTCGGTTTGTATATTAGTTTTTGAACCCTCAATTGAAGCTGCCTGTCATGGTAAAAAGTTAAATTCCAAAGATGTTACTTTTTCGTCAAATGAAGTTCCAATCGAAACTCTTTCTAACGAAGACGACATTCTATTATGAAATTAAATACTTAATAGTATTTCACCTTCATGTATGCATCTATATCAGGATCTGGAACTATCCTTTTCATTTTCTCTCTTCTACTGATCTCTTTAATTGTCTCTGTTGAATAAAAAAGACAGTGCTTTTCAAGGTCAATAAATTTCAATGACAAGATCTCAGCAAAAGGAAACATATGAATTTATCATTGCCTGCACCTAAACGGCTTCCCGTGCCTTGAAAGCATCCTGAAAAATCAAGCGTTTCTCTAACACTAAGTTCTGGAATATGCAGATCATTTTGACTTACATAACTTGATGTTTTCTCAGGAACAAACTCCGGAAATAAGTGACCATTGTAACTAACTTCTCCTTTAGTCTGTAAAGTGGAAGCAACCCATTTGATTTCAGAAAAACATACGCACATCAATAATAGGTAAACAACCAAACCTTTAATGAAGGATCGAGTCTTCCAGAGAGTGCAAGTAGTAGAGTGGTTTTACCACAACCCGGAGGACCAAGCAACAAAGTCATTCTACAAGAAAACCGCCAAATCTTCTGAATAAACTGATCATTGTTGAAAACAAAGCAGAAGGTTTTAGAAAATTTCAGGTTTATGGATCTACCTTTTAGGCCGTATGATGCCACTGACACCTTTCAAGATGCTTATCTTCTTTTCTTGCTTTGAACACATGACTCTCTGTAAAAATGACCATTATAAATATTCAATCTCAGAATGAATTGAAAATAGAAAGACGAGTCAAAGCAACACTTACTGATAGTTTTCTCGCAATAGCATTCCAAAGAGTTGGAATTGGTTTTCCATAAACTACCTCGCAGTCTGCTTCGACAAAAAGGTCACTGAACCTCACTTCAATCTTTGGTAACTCTATCTCAACCCTACAAAACAAATAGAACTGAAGCATTAACGTTTCTAGTGTGTCTTGTCTTCTGAATCATCCTATATTTGTGATTAATTGAAAAAAGTAAAGATGACACAGAACCTAGAAGCGTGACTTACTCGTTAATTCTGTTCCTTATTTTCTGCAATAAGCGGAGATTATCATTCTCAACATGTCTGATGAGCTCATTAATAAAGAGATGTCTATCATGATCCCCAAGTTTAGAAACATCCATGACTCGTCTTTGGCTTTTCTTCCCTTCCTCATCTCTTTTGCAGAACAAAATAGTAGTGATTCTTTCAGATGTTGGTGATCTCTCAATAGCAACCCACTGAGAATGAAGCTCATCATCAACATCCCCATGTTCATTGTTCGAAGAAGCAAAGTCAACTCCATCTGTTTGAATCACTGTCATGATTGGAAACCAGATTCCAAAAAAAGTATATTATTTTACAAAGAAGAGAGAGAAGGGACGTTATACAAGTTGGGAATGTAGTGTGTTGGCAAATAAATAGGATTAGCTTCACAACCAAGTGGCTCCCAATAAGTGGATAGAAGTTGAAGGTCTTAACGTCAAGTGCCCACAAACACGGAGAAACTGTAACAAAACAGACAAATTAGTCAATTAACAAAATGAGTGACCGACCATTGAAACTCAATAAATTACGCTGTTGTCACGTAGACATTACGTCGAACAGTTTTGACTCAATTAACAAAAAAATAAAACTCGAAGAAACAAACTGGGCCGCCTATGTAGAACGTGAAAAGATTTGAATTTTGGCGGCTAGAATTTAATTGCAGATCACAGTGAAGTTACGGAACGGCTACAATCCAATTCCAAATTAAAGTGAAGTTACGTAAACAGATTCGACTGTTGCGGCTAGAATCAAATTCCGAATCACAGTGAAGTTGTTTATCTGCTACAAATAAACATCGTTTTCCAGAATCTGGGTTATTTTTCTGTTAAATCGAAGATTCCACAACAGAAAGTCTGATTTTACCAAAGTGACCCTGGACCAGTTGTAAGAGACCAACCCGACCCTCAAAGTTACTACGCAACAAAGTGCGCTTCCCGTGTCCAAATAGGAATCTACGTATAATTTCAGTGTGATATTTGCACACTCTCGTGGTAAGTCTACTTGGTCTTTCATTTTACAGTCATAACCCAACATCGCAAATCATTTTGAAGCTTTCTGTTACATCTGATATTGACCAAGATTTTTGAGAATCAGAGATTTGCAAATACCATCATCTCACATATACTACTATCAATCACCCATTTTTGTGACCTTAGAATATGTACTAAAAGTTTCCGATAACATAAGATAAAATCGATGGGGGAACAAAAACCTGATGGAAATTATCCATAGTGAACTGCTATCATTATACACAAAAAGAAATTTATTTCTTTTGGAAATTAAGTTTGCTCATGAAGAAGGCAAAAAGAGAGGCCACGGTAATGGGATAAGCGACGAGAACAAACGCTACTATAACCAGTGAGTCATGTTTGTAACCAAAGTAATCCACCAAGAAAGCTGAAACTTTTTTCTTCTCTCCAAAAGCTATTATATCTTTCCCAACATCTCCATACTGGGAACTTAGTAATCCTTCCAATACCCATGATGTCGGGCTCAGGTAGTACATCCATATCCACCATTTTGGAATTTTCTGCAGTAAAGAATACATATTTTCGTGTTCTGGAGTCTGAAAACTTCATCTGAATTTAAAACCAAAAGAATATCTTTTCTTTTATATATATATATATATATATATATATATATTATATTAATGCTGTACAATTATGACTACTTGCAATGCAGCAACAGTTTAGGTTTAATCGACTTGATTTGGCTCTAAATTTACTAGCTATTCATGCAGTAAGTCTATAGGACCACAGGTTCCATGTCACCTACGTCAAATTATGGCTGTATGTAAAAACGGCCTGAGAGGTAGAAGGGGGCTTACCTGTTTCGGCATGACAAAGCCAGCAAACAGATTTATCATGGAGAAAAAAGACGAGCGTATAGTTAATGCCATGTGAATGTTTGGCGTCAAAGCAACCATAAGCATCCCGCAGTAGTTGAAGATGAGCAACGAGCAAAATATGCTGTACCAGCTCCAAAAAATCTTGTAGACTGACATCTCGTAGCCAATCATAGGATATACTAATATCGTAGATAAGAGAGACTGGAGTAGTGAGTATGGGACTTCAATTAGGACCTGCAAAACATTAAATACTTGGATAATTTAGAGAGAACTTTGGTCAGTGGATGCTATCAAAGAAAATGTGTGGCATTCAATAGGAGTGGAAGCCTAGCGATCAGATATAAGTTTTATTTCGCACAGTTCTTAACGAAAGCATTTTTCACCTGAGAGAATGAATACGCCCATGAGGAGTACATCCGCGCAAATCTTTCACGGTAGAAAACATTGCGTTCGGTTGCAATAAAGTTCATCACTGTCGCACAGTTGTTTATTCCGGAGAAAATTACGACAGTGTACATTGAGCCAAAAATGCTGAAAAGATCTTGCTGGTTATTTCTGCAAAGGAAAGGGAAACACAATTGTTAATACAGTTTTATTGAACTGTGAAATTTGGTGGAATAGATGGGAGATTCACAAACATATAATATCAAACTAAGTTTTTTTGGATTTTTTGGACACCTTTCGTTACCTACCTACAAATCCGTATGATAAGGCAAACAATAGCTTTCTTGGAACCCGATTGTTTGACATGGGATCATATCAAACAAACTAAATTACAAAATTTACAGCAGACTCTCAAAGTATGCAATTTCTGTTTACTGAATCTTAGTGAGGTCACTTTCTAGGAGAATGTTTGATAAGATACTTCGAACTGGGAAGCGGAGACTTACATGTCTTTAGCTTTTTTCCAGAAGAGAAGGCCACATAACGTAGAGTTGAGCAATATGAAAACTATGCGAGTAAGATTGTGTGAAGGGTTTCTCCAATATGAGCAGTGTTGTTTCCAAAGGCAAGCCTTTAGTTGCCCCCAACCTGTTTGTGAAAATTGTGAAGGAAAGCTTAAAGCTTCTGATCCCAAAGGTGCAGAACTCAGTTGCTCAACCACCATTTTGTTCTCCCTGCAAGAAAAGATCAAACAACCAGCACTAAGCGCAATGGCTTAACGCACAGATACAAACATTATGAGGATTGCTACATAAAGACTCACTTGTACAGAGTTGAATCCTTGTATGCTTGTGCAAAATCAATTTGAAGTCTGTCCTCTGTAGATTTACAAGTAATATCTAACATCCAAGTGGCTGGATTACAGTTGTTTTTGATCTTTGGAACTCCAGGGATGCTCTGTTAATGTATAGTGCTCTTAGACTTATTTTTTGATATCAAACACCCAGCTGATGAAACTAGTCTAGTACTGTAGAGATATTCACCTCAAAGTATTTGATAACCTTACTCGAATGTTGTCCTAGAGGACCATAATACACAAGCTTACCCCCATTTTTCATCAGGATAAGCTGCAATTCAGGGGATAAGAAGCTGCTAGAGGCATACAAGTTTGAACAATGTGGTTAAATCAATGATTTCAGCCGTTTTACCTCATCAAATGTCTCAAAGATATCTATGCTTGGCTGGTGGATCGTGCAAACAACTGTTCTTCCAGTGTCAGCAACATTTTTCACAGCTCTCATAACGATGGCAGCAGCTCTTGCATCAAGCCCTGTGGTAGGTTCATCCATAAATATGATGGAAGGATTAGCAACAAGCTCCACGGCTATAGTCAGCCTTTTGCGTTGTTCTGTAGATAAACCACTAATTCCAGGAAGTCCCACCATGGAATCTTTAATATCTTCAAGCTCAACTGTCTCGAGGACTTCGTTGACGAGTTCCTAAAGCCAGATCCAGAATATATTCAAATTAAATTGCTGCACATTTCTCGTTGTAGATTCTTCTTGAGTGTGTGACTACTTACGTTTTTGGTCTTTGAATCAATGCTATAAGGGAGTCGAAGCCAAGCAGAATATATCAAAGATTCTTCCACTGTTAGATTAGGAGAATGAATATCAAACTGTTCACAGTAAGCTGACACTCGTGCAAATGTCTCCTGAACCTTAATATACCCGCCTACTCGGATCTTTCCATTGATGACACCGCGGGTTTTCCTTCCAGAAAGGACATCAAGAAGAGTCGTTTTCCCTGCTCCACTGACACCCATCAGAGATGTGAGAACTCCGGGCTTCAATGTGCCTGTAATATCTGAGAGAAGTTGCCGCGTCTTTCCCTAAAAGGAACGTGAATCATATGTAAACTTGTGCTCTGTTTGAGAATTTAATACCTCAAAACATTCATACTGGTCTCTAACAATGTTTACCTGAGGAGTTTCAATATAATACTGCACGTTTTGAAATGTGACAGTGAGGGGCTTGAAAGGCAAGATAACTTTTCCTAAAAAAATAGACCAAAAGATGTGAAAAGATATCTTGTCGCTGATCTTGTCACAAGGGATGCGGTCACCTGACCTGATTAATTTAAAAGATAATAAAAAGAGATACCTGTTTTAGCTCTGGAAGTGATTTCAGGGCAGGGTTTAAAATCTTCTTTTGAGTACTGAGAGTTCTTCTTATGCGAGATAATAGCACTTGATCTTTGTGGATCTTAATGTATAGAAATAATCTTGTCAAATATTTTATTGTATAGAACTTCATAGTCATTTATATTGTCAATGGTGGTGAACTTACTATTCCGATACGTCAGGGCCAACGCATAGAGGGCATTGAAAAACAATACAAACCCAACTAAGGCACCAAAAGCTATCCAGTAAAAGTGCCCACCGAAATTCAATCCACGGACATCTAACACCTGTTCCCCGGCAGTAGTGCTGCCAGAGTTTAACTGTATTGCAAATTATAAAGCAGATCAGCATATTAGAGTTACTAGACTTGTGTGAGAATCTTCTGAAAGATAATTACCTTTCTCCACCGCGGAGCTAAAAATTCGTTTGCGGTTAGACCAATCTCAGCATATGACAAGGGAGAAAGGTAAAATCCCCATCCCAGCCAAGCAGGCATGGATGCTGAAAGATGAGCATATCCATAAATAGTACGTTGATTAATCCTAGATTAGATGTCTTCCAATCTCACAAGTGCAGTATTATAATCAATACTAAAACTTGCTTACATGATTGTTGGACTGGATACATAATAATAATAATATGGCAATTACGTCAAATAATATTTCAGACCTCTAGAAGCATGACTTGTTAAAAATAAGTTGCCGCCAACTTACATCTTGGAATAACGAATCCTCCAAATAATGCGAGAACCAATACTGAAGTAGCGCCAGTCAATGTGGAAGCAACAAATGTCCGACAGATTGCCGCTATAGCGCGAAACATCGATATACATGAAAGGTGGAATGTAAATAATATAAGGAAGTGCCGGAAGAACCTGAAGGAAAGTAACACATACCGTTATAACTTGGAAGTAGTTCACTCAATTGAATTTTGAAGGTATTTTTCAAAAACTTGTTTACCTTCCGACTTGGGGGCTGTAACCAATGACATAATATGTCAGTAATGTCCAAATGAATGTATCAAGAACCGAAAGGGGTATCTTTAGTATAATTGAAGGGATTGCATATGCCCACGCAGGATAGAAGTATAAATCTTTCTGTCTGCAGAACACTCCCAATCTGGAAAGAGTCAAAGTGAGTTCTGGAAGCCCATCGGCAAGAAGTCTAAAGAGAGCAGTGAACATAGAACCCATAAGATAATTTCCGTGACGAGCATCCGTCGTAGCTCCAACTCGTATAAAGACAGTCATTGTGACTAACGCATTAAAAACTAACTGCATAAAGAAGAAGGTTAGGATACATTGGTAAATGATAAGGAAACCTTGGCAGAGTAAAGGAATGTACCACTCCAGATTTGAAAAAGTAAATGAATGAATTTCGTTTCATCAAAAGAAATTCTCTCCTCGAGCAAGCTTTAAGAATCTCCCATTTACCCAGCGAGTATTTTCTGTAACATAAACCATCTTTGAGAGTCCGAGATTTATCAAACGGCTTTGACAGTTCTTCCTTTAGCAGCAACCCAAGGTTTGATTCTTTAAACTTTTTAATGAATGAATCAACAGATATAAAACTGTAGGGCTTCCCTCTAAGGCACCAATATTGTTCTTGATCTTTTCTAGACATAACCTGCACCGAAACATGTGAATGAGAAGGTACCCATCAAACAGATAGGGAATATGATTAACATAGTCTCATACCTCTTGAAGGAAGTCAGCAACGCCTTTCCTCTCTGGACACTTAAATCCACAGTCTTCAAAGAATCTGCAGATATCAGCTCGTGGACCATGATAGATGATCTTTCCTTCCCCCATAAGAATTACATCGTCAAAAAGCTCAAAGGTTTCTGGTGCAGGCTGAAGAAGTGAAATCAGTATGGTGGCTTCTGCTATATGCGCCAAATGTTGGATACATGACACTATCTGGAACGTAGTTGAGCTGTCCAAACCATTGGATATTTCATCCATGAACAGAGTAGTAGCGGGACCCACAACAATTTCCCCTACAATAGTTGACATTAATACTTAAAAGCTCTGATCTGACGACTTTAAATGGCTATACGAAAGTGAAAATACCTGTTGTCAACCTCCTCTTTTGGCCACCAGATATTCCAGGCCTTACGGCATCTCCAGCTCGTGTATCTGCACAGATATCGAGTCCCAGAATCTAAAATGTGGATTCATAAAATTAGATCAAATGCAAAATACGGTTAAATGGTCAGAAAATTAGAAAGCAACCCTGAAATAAGCATACCTTTAGGATATAGTCAGTTTGCATATTGTTTTTTAAACCTTCAACAGATATTGCCTGTAATAGCAAAGGTAAATGAAAATTTGAGAATGCTTACGTTTTACGAGTTTTTCAGACGAAAATCAAATTTTCATTAACTACCTTCATGTAAGCATCTATATCAGGATCTGGAACGGTTTCTTTGAGTTTCTCCCTTCGACTGATCTCTTTCATAATTTCTGTTTAATGAACCATAGCTTGTTAAAGTGAACTAAGTTCAATAACAAAAAATATCCTCCATTTCAAATGAATATGACGAATCTGGTTCTTACCCATACGGCTTCCTGTGCCCTGGCAACATGCAGAGAAATCGAGTGTCTCTCTCACACTCAGCTCTGGAATATGCAGATCGTTTTGACTTATATAACTCGATGTTTTCTCTGGAATAAATTCTGAAAGTAAGCAACCATTGTAACTTACTCCACCTCCAACCTGTAAAGTGAAGACAATTCTAGTGATCTCTTATAATGATATGATATTAGTCCAATAGCCTTACATATGTTTTGGTCAAACCTTAACAGAATCGGCAAGTCTTCCAGAAAGTGCTTGTAGCAGAGTTGTTTTACCGCAACCAGGAGGACCGAGCAACAATGTCATCCTGCAAGAAAACAGTACCTCTTTGTAACTCGATAATAATATTTACATAACAGAAAAAAACTAAACAAAAAGTCATTCGCCCTTCATCAAGTCTTTTAAGCAACGTAAGAGAGTAAGGAATTGCATCTTGAATAACTTACCTTCCAGGCCTAACGATTCCGCTAACACCATTCAAGATGCCTATCTTGGTTTTTTTCTTTGAACAGATGAACTCCTGTAAAAACCATCAAGTTTTATATTAGGTACATACCCAATGAATAAAGAATATGAAAAGTAGGAAATACATCTGTTGGTACTTACAGATAGGATCCCCTGGATAGTATTCCAAAGAGTGGGGATAGGCCTTCCATGAATTACTTCACATTTCGCTTCAACAGAAAGGTCATTGAACCTCACTTCCACCGTTGGTAACTCTATACCAACTCTACAGTTACATGTTACAAGGGATTAGATAGTTGCTAACATGCACGTAAAATTTAAAACAAATATTGCCGCTCCGAAATCATTCATTGCTTGACATAATAAAACTATAACCAGGGAACAGAAGCAGAGATTATAACATGAAATTAAGAACTGCTTGCAGTAGCTTACTCGTCAATTCTCTTCCTTATTTTCCTGAGTAAATGAATATTATCAGCCTCGACTTGTTTGACGAGCTTTTCAATTAACAAGAGTCTCTCAGCAGCCTCAAGTTTAGTAACATCAATGATATCTGACGCTTCATCTCTCGTGTGTAACAAAGCAGTAGTAACCCTTTTAAAAGTTGGTAATCTCTCAACTGTAGCCCACCGAGACCGAAGCTCAACACCATTTCTAGAATCTTGGAGGGACTTTGCCTTGTCCTCTTCTTCACCTATTTCTGCCATTGTCAGATAAAAGCCAAAGAGACTTTACAACCAAAAACTTCACATGAAAAAGAAACTATTAAAGTCAGAATTTTGTATATATAACTTTTAAAAACTTACGCATGCATTAATGTCAAGCGAGCTGCACGTGTGAATACGTGATCACCCATAGAATCCGGTCTTGCACAGAGGAAATAAGACATGTACAAAAGAAGGAATAAACTAATCATAATCTGGTAAGCGTTGAAAAATCTGGTGATTAAAGTAAGAAAATGGAATCAAATCGAGATATTCTGACAATTTTCAACTTACAAAAAGATGTCCGAAATGGTTCCATGACGTGTGATTCATACTTCCATACAACTCATTAGCTTTCTGTGAGGCATTCAAGTGAACAGTTAGAGCACGTATATTTGTATTCTGTATAATGATATGACTGACACTGAATATATCCTGAAATGAATGAAGTAATAGTTTACCTAATCGAATCGAATCTGTCAGAGTGGAACACGAATGACAGTGCATGTTACATATTCACATGGAATCTTTTCTTCAACATCACGCCCTGTAGAAGAAGGCATATCACAAAATATTTGAATCATGTCAGAAATTTAATGAGATTAGCTTGCACTGCAATTTACAGAGGTTATTTTACATATTTATATGTTCACCGAATCGTTGGCTAGCGCGTTCGCAGTTTTAGTCGCCGACAATATGAGAATTGGTGATGATGATTGACGCGAAACATCAATTCCCAAATAGTTTCATTTTTTGATATTAAGAACAGTCCAATCAGAGGAGGTTTTTTTTTTTTTTTTTTCCCTGAATAAATATATTGAAGAGCTCCAAAGAGTTTTTGGAAGTACAAGAGGGCAAAGGCCCAAGTCCAGGAAGAGAAAGTAACTCTCCACATCTAACTCCTTACACAAAGAAACTCCTAAATTAAACGTAAAATACGGAGCTCAAAAAACACAGGCCTCACATCTCTCCTTCTCAGAGAGAGTAGATAACCACAAAGGTGAAGACGCAACAACGTAGGATTGTCTTCTGTCCTGAGTGATGACACTTTTAAGAACTGCCATAAACTCTGCTGTTTCAGCTTCAAAGATTACCTAAGAGACTCTATGAAAGAACATGCTTTCCAGCGTCCAAATGAGTCATTTGCTTTTGGTCTCAAAATAGCTACCAATATGAGCAAAGGCCCTTCTGAAAAACCAGAAGCCTCTCAGAATAACAATACGCTTGTACAACGCATTGTATAAGATAGAGATGAGTTGAGTAATTTGAATCTATTATAAACAAACAATTTACACTATGCTGTTTATACATAAATTCGCAACATCACAACACCTTGTGATTTGCTTCTGAACGATTCCTAATCTACTTAACTCACACACAGCAACAGTTGCACCACTCTTTGTTCACTCACCAACAAACCCCTGAATACAACAAGTCTTTTCTTGTTTACTCGGTATTTTGGCAGAGCTTTTCTTCTCTNTGTTTACTCGGTATTTTGGCAGAGCTTTTCTTCTCTAAGAGCTGAGTTCTAAAGGAGACAACCCTCTCCCTTATATAGAACTCTGAAGCACCATTCTACACTCCATGTAGAGTATGATTCCATGCTTCTAGCCATCATGAGATGCCACTGTTCAGCCTGCTGTACACGCAGCCAACAACCCTTTCATGATGCTAACTCAACTCAGACGCCAACTACTCTGCTACACACATTGTGTACAAAGTGCAATTGCTCCAACTGTTCTGCCTTACCCTACAGAACCATCTGCTCCACTACAGTTGCCTTCAATAACTTTAGAGACTTTTAGACACCAACTGCTTCTGCTGCACCTCTTTTGTACAGTCTTCAGTGGCTCCATTGTTCTGCTTAACCCTGCAGAACCATCATGCTCCAGTACAGTTAACTTCAACAACCCTGAAGACTTTTTTCTTCTGCACAACAAACCACTTCAGCTGCTTTGCTACAGTGTTTATGTCGGACAGCTTTTTCTGCAACAAGCAACAATACACAAGCAAATACACAATTGTTTTTCCTTAATCATACTTATTAATTTTCATTTAATTTCACATTTTCAATCTCCCCCTTTTTCTTTGAGTGTGATAATTCAAGCATCTGAAAAACGTTAGTGATCATACAAACAAATCACATTTGATCAAATCAGTTAGTTGCACAAACACACATCTGATCAACACAGTTAGTTGCACAAACAGACATCTGATTAACACAGTTAGTTGCACAAACAGACATCTCTTAGTCATGGCCAAAATGGCAAAGGTTCCATGCGCCAGCATAACATACCGTTAACCATCCTAAACGATCATAAGGTTCAACAAACAGAGACTATACAATTCATGTTCCCCCTATCAAACTGAATATAAGAAATCTAGACATGTAGTAGTGAACTATCAAAGTATCCAACTGAAGTCAAAGCATTCACCTGAAGGCCAAGGACGGAGTCGAACCGTCATTACATGATTTGCAGTTCGATACATTTCCATTATGTTACCTAGCCAACCCTCAGATTCATCTATCCAACATTATCTCTATCATGGGCATTTGTCTCAACAGATTATAGAACACACACCATACTCCCCCTGCTTGATAGCACACTCAAGGAAAAACCTTATGAGAATAAGTGTGAAAACAGAACACATTCACGCAGGGTCTAGAGTAACAGAATTACAAGACAAAGTTTGTTGCAACAAACGAGGAACCTACCTAGTGACTCTTACTTCAAGTTCAATCAATCAAGAATAAGAACCCGTTCAAATAGACTAAAAGAACTAACTAGCACTTATCATAAAACACAAAGCGTGATAGAAGTTGAAACCAAATTTGCACAGACAAGTCATTTGTTGCATATGAGACATGAGGCAGACAAAAACATATTATTTTCTCCTCATTTTTTGGGTTTTTATTTATTTATTTATACATTGTAATTTATTCAAATTTCAAAATTAGATAATACTTACAACAAAATTCTCCATGTTGGTCGAAGGCCCAGTTGTGCGCACAAGCTCATGTACAGAGACAACCCAATTTGTAGCTTAAAGGTGTTTCAACTCATCGGCCCAGACAAGGCAGTTGTTTCTCAATTGAGTAGCTTTCACCTTTTTTGATTAACTCAGGCTAGTCTTCACATCATCATACACACCAAGCTGAGATCAATCCTTAAATCGAAAACTTTACATACTACCCTCTACAAACTACCCTTTGAACGAACAGAATGATGGACATACAGAAGAGAACTTCTTCATTTTTTCTTTCTTGTTTTTTTTTTCTTTCTTTTTGTTTTCTCGTTTTTTGTTTACTTCTATGTCTCCTTTTTGATTATCATCTAGATTCCCTTAAACCCTTTTTTTTTCCTCTTTTTTTTTCCCTTTTTTTTGTTTTGTTTTTGTTTCTATAATACAAGAATGAAAAACATACCCAGGGTTGATACATGTTGATTTGTATGAGGAGTAGCTCTTTTCCTGAGACAACTTGCAACAACATGTTTTTGATTGGTGATCTGTACAAGGGATTAAAAGCAACTGAACTCTGTACAAGAACCTGAACAACACAGACACTCCAACAACCAAACACGAATTAGTTCAAATCGATGCCTAGAGACTTTTGCAGATTAGAAAAGTTGTTTAAATCCAAAGGTTTAGTAAAAATGTCTGCCAATTATTTCTCGAATGCAACATATGAAATCTCCACAAGTTTGTCTTCAACTAATTCACATATGAAATGATGACAAATATCAGTGTGCTTAGTGTGAGAATTCTGAACAAGGTTCTTTGAAATGTTAATGGCCCTCATATTATCACAATGAACTAACAAAGGACCAGAATTGATACCATAGTTGGAGAGCATATTTTTCATCCACAGAAGTTGTGTACAACAGCTTCCCATTGATATGTACTCTGCTTCTGCAGTAGACAAAGACACACAGTTTTGTTCTTGATGTGCCATGAAATCAAGTTGTTGCCTAGAAAGAAACATCCACCAGATGTGCTTCTCTTGTCATCGATACTGCCAGCCCAATCTGCATCACAAAATCCTGCAAGGTTATGGTTAGAGTTTTTTGAATAATACAGACATAATCAGCAGTTCCCTTCACATATTTAAGGATACATTTCACAGCATTGAGATGAGTTTGTCAAGGACTGGCTTGATAGCGTGCACAAACTCCCACACTTAGACAAAGATCTGGTCGACTGGCTGTTAGATACAACAAACTGCCTATCATTGCACGATATAATTTCTCATCAACCAATTCCCTATCCTCATCTCTACACAGCTTAGTTGTGGAGCTCATTGGAGTGCGAGATATCTTGCTGGTCTGCATTCCAAAACGAGAGATAAGACTTTTCACATATGTGCTTTGAGAAACAGAGATCCCTTTGTCTGTCTGACTGATCCGAAGACCCAGAAAGAAACTTAACTCTCCAACCATACTCATTTCAAACTCCTTTGTCATTGTTTTGACAAACTTAGACATAAGACCTTGTTTAGTGCTTCCAAACACTATGTCATCAACATAAATTTGCATAATCAATATGAGGTATTCTTCTTGATAGATGAACAATGTCTTGTCAACACTTCCTCTAGTGAACCCATTATCTGACAAGAACTGAGTGAGTCGCTCATACCAGGCTCTGGGAGCTTGTTTAAGACCATACAGAGCTTTTTTCAGTTGTAGACATGATTTGGGTGGATCGGATCTTGGAACCTTTTTGGCTGAGATATATATACCTTTTCTTGAATTACCCCATTTAGGATTGCGCTCTTAACATCCATTTGGTATAAACAAATGTTAAGAACACATGCAATTCCAAGAAGAAGGCTAATGGATTCAAGTCTTGCAACTGGAGCAAACGTTTCATTAAAGTCCACCCCTTCTATCTGTGAATACCCCTGTGCGACTAGACGTGCCTTATTGCGAGTAACATTTCCTTCTTCATCTGTCTTGTTTTTGAAGATCCATTTCATTCCTACAACATTTACATGAGTAGGTCTTGCAGTTAGTTCCCACACATCATTCTGCGTAAACTGATGTAGTTCTTCATGGCATGCTTCAAACCAGAACTCATCTGTTAGAGCTTCATTGATGTTGCTTGGTTCAGTTACAGAAATGAAACATGAGTACTGAATCATTTCTCTGAAGTTTATCTATTTCCCTCTAGTGATTCTGCCCTCATCTAAACTGCTGATTACATCCTTTTCTAAATGGTTCCTGTGAACCCGAAGACGTGTTTGTTCACCCTCTTGAGCAATCACACGTTCAATTTCTAGATTTGGACTTCTTTGATCTGTCTTGTCCTCTGTCGTATAGACTGCCCTATTTTGATATGTTCTTCGTCCTCATCATCGTCATGTACAAGTGATACTTCAAAGATTTCAGACCTTGTTGTCTCATCAAACACAACATTTACTGATTGCTCCACCTTTATTTTGTGTTTGTTGTATACCCGAAAAGCATTACTGTTAGTAGCATACCCCAAGAACATCCCTTCATCACTTCGAGCATCAAATTTTCCCAACTGATCCTTATCATTGAGGATATAGTATGTGCTCCCAAAGATTTGAAGATATGACAGATTTGGTGTCTTTCCTTTCCACAGCTCATATGGTGTTATTCGTATACCTGGTTTGACGTACACACGATTTACAATGTAGCAAGCTGTGCTTACTACTTCAGCCTAAAATCTTGTAGACACACTTTTTCCATGAATCATTTCGCGAGCTATTTCCTGTAGAGTTATGTTCTTCTGTTCAACCACCCCAATTCACCTCCATAATCACTTCTAATCTGAATTATCATCCTTTTCTCATTTTGAAGTTGTAATGCAAGAATCTTGAAACTCTGAAGTGTCTCAGATTTTTCTCTAAGAAAATAAACCCAAGTATGACGTGAAAAGTCATCAACCAACACCAAGATGTACTTCTTTTCGTTTAGACTTTCCACTTGGATGGTGCCATTAAGTCCATGTGAACTAGATCTAAGACTTTCTTTGTCACAACATCAGGAGTTTTCTTGTGTTGTACTCTCACTTGTTTACCTAGATTGCATGCTCCACAGACACGTCCAGTTTCCTCCTTCAATTTTGGTATCCCTCGGACTGCATCACTGTGCACTAGCTTCACCAAGCTGCGAGTGTTCATATGCCCCAATCGCTTGTGCCAAAGATCAAGATCAAAAGAGGCTGCTGATATGCACACACTAGATGAAGTCCACACGTAGCAGTTGTTTCTAGACCTGACTCCCATCAGAACAATGTTACCATTTGCATTGACTGATTCACACTTTGATTTGGTGAAACTTACTTTGAGACCTCCATCGCAAAGTTGACTGATACTGATTAAGTTTGCCTTCAATCCATAAACATAGTAGACACCTACCAGAGGAGGTTGATCAGCAACTCCAACACTTCTCTTTCTTTTGATACTACCTTTGTTTCCATCACCAAAAGTGACATTCCCTCCAGTCACTTCAGAATACTTGCATAACACAGATTGATCTCCTTGTGTCTTGAACACCCACTATCAAAATACCACGACTTGCCATCAGTTCCCTTTACTGATGTGTACGCCACCTTAGCTCAAGGTTCTCCGTCATCCCCTCTGTCTGACACAGCATACACCTCAGCTCAATCTCAGTTTCAGCCCTATACAGTCGTCCGTAGTTGATGACCTCTGACAACTGAGTACCTTTCCCATACAGATCTGACTTTGACACCCAAACATGATAGAATTGTGCAGGTTCGAGATAGTATCGTCCAACCATCCACAATTTCTTAATCTTTTCCTTGAATTTGATGCAGCTTTCTTTCATGTGTCCTGACTTATTGCAGTAAAAACAAGCAAATGAATTAGTCTTAGAATAACACTTGTTTTCATACCTCGGATTTCTGTCTGTGTTAGGCTTTGTTTGCACATACTAGATTATGTTGACACTTTTGTTCTATGCTTGTGTTGGAACAGTCGTTGGTTGTTTTGTACTTTGAATCTTAGCCAGTTGGGTTGTTTCATTCTCAATTGATCCTTTGTGCACGAATAGTATGCATTTATCAATGTGTGAGGTAGATGAACTTGCAGTAGCTTCTGTATAACCCAACCAAATGTGCTGCCTATCTATTGTACCCATCGTGAGGATCTTATCCAGTTGTTCTGAACCACTGTTCAACATGCGAGTCTTTATGTAATTCTCATTGAGTTCTCTCTGAAGTAACTCAGCTTTGTCCTTCTCTTGTTCATATAGATTATGCAACATGGATTGAGATTTTGCAGTTTTCTCGTTTTGTGGAATAATTTGTTCTTCCTCCGCTTTTTCATGCCACATCACAACTTGAGCTTCCAAACTCAATTTTTTTTAACCAGGTTAAGTTTGTTGTTGCTCAATTTCACCAATCTATCATAAGGAATCCGGTAATCTCTTTTTGAATCAATTTCTTCATCATCATCTGAGTCAGTGTCTTCTGTTGGAACAAGACTCTCAAACCGAGATGTGTAGTTGAGCATGTTTATAACATCCTTTTCATCTTCATCTTCATCTTCATCGTCAGATTCTGTGTCGCTTGTGCTCAGGAATGACTTCTGTTTGTTTTCTTGACTGCTCGGACACTCATCCTTTGTATGTCCTACCCTTTTGCAGCCATAACACTTCTACTCATTTCTTTTGGTAGTCGGACAGTCAGTTTTGATATGTCCCATTCCACCACATTCATAACACTTCATGTCACGCTTCCTTATAGATTTGTCTCATCATTTTTGAATGTATTATCACCTGTCTTCTCAAAACCCCCTCTGTTCTGACCTTTCTCAATCCTCTTCATTACTTTGCTGAAGTTCTTTGCCAATAGAGATACACTATCTATGATTTCTTGGAGCTTGTCATCTTTTTTCTCAGCTTGAAAGGCAATTCCTTTAGATGTCTTGACCTTGTCCTCATCATCCTCCATTTCTTCAGACTTGAGTATCCCAACCAGTTCTTCATACCTAATAGAATCAATATTCCCTGAAACACGCATAACAGCTTTGTCAGCGGCAAACTTACTTGGTAGACAACGCATCAGTTTCTTCACAAGTTTCTGGTCTTTGTATGTCTTGCCCAGAACTTCTGCTTCATTCACAAGGGCAGTGATCTTTGAGCTGAGCTGAACAATGGTTTCATTTGGTTGCATCTTAAAATTTTCAAACTGAGATGCAATCTGATCAAGCCTGGTACATTTCACAATGCTTGTTCCTTCATAAGATTTCTGGAGAACATCTCATGCTTGTTTAGTAGACTTGTAGCCTTAGATTAGTTTGAACTCATCATCTGCTACACCACCAAAAGTGGCGTTCATAGCACGAGCATTGAACTTAGACAGGGTTTTTCTCTTCAACAGTCCATCATGCCTTTGGTTTAAGAACCTTTTCTCCTTCCTCTGTCATTTCAAATGGTGCCTTCTATCCTTCTTCAACAGCAGTCCAAGCATTTTCACCTTGTCCTCTAATTTGTTGTATTATGCGCACCTTCCAATACCCATATCTCTTTGTGTCCAACATGATCACTTTGTTGGCACCAACAATCTCTGTAGACGGCTCCATGGCTTCCTCAGGATCTAACCTATTTTAAGATAACAAATCTCAGGTCAGTTTCTTGCTTTGATACTCAATTGAAAAACTAGAAGCCTCTTAGAATAACAATACGCTTGTACAACGCGTTGTATAAGACAGAGACGAGTTGAGTAATTTGAATCTATTATAAACAAACAATTTACACTATGCTGTTTATACAGAAATCCGTAACATCACAACACCTTTTCGATTTGCTTATGAACGATTCCTAATCTACCCAACTCAGACATAGCAAAAACTGCACCACTCTTTGTTCACTCACCAACAAATCCTTGAATACAACAAGTCTTCTCTTGTTTACTCAGTATTTTTGGCAGAGTTTTTATTCTCAAAGAGCTGAGTTCTAAAGGAGACAACCCTCTCCCTTATATAGAACTCTGAAGCACCATTCTACACTCCATGTAGAGTATGGTTCCATGCTTCTAGCCATTATGAGATGCCACTGTTCAGCCTGCTGTACATGCAGCCAATAGCCCTCTCATGATGCTAACTCAACTCAGACGCCAACTACTCCGCTACACACCTTGTGTACAGACTGCAATTGCTCCAACTGTTCTGCCTTACCCTGTAGAACCATTTGCTCCACTACAGTTGCCTTCAACAACTTTGGAGACTTTCAGACACCAACTACTTCTGCTGCACCTCTTCTGTACAGTCTTCAGTGACTCCATTTTTCTGCATAACCCTGTAGAACCATCATGCTCCAGTACAGTTAACTTAAATAACCCTTAAGACTTTTTTCTTCTGCACAACAAACCACTTCAGCTGCTCTGCTATAGTGTTTGTGTTAGACAACTTTTTCTGCAACAATCAACAATACACAAGCAAATACACAATTGTATGTCCTTAATCATACTTATTAATTTTCATTAAATTTCACACTTTCACCTTCTACTGTGAGCTATAACAACTCTTACTTCATTTCTCAACACCCATGCAGCTCCACCTAGGTTCCATCTTTTGGTCCAAGCTAATCCGATGTTGCATTTCAACCATCCTGGTGGTGGAGGTTGCCATTCCGCTATGTCTGTTCTGAGTCCTGTTTGAGGATCCGAATCTTCCTCAAATGGCGTCTCTTGAGCTGAAAACCATGTAAGAGCATCTTCTTTTATCTTGTTTATGGAATCCATTGCATTGAACTCGACTACTGTGAAGAGGAATGAGTTCCTGTTTTTCCACAAAATCCAACATATCCATGGAATGAAGTTCCTTATTTCCTGATCTATGTCTTTATTCTTTCTCATTTCAGAGACGAAATGGATATTTAATAGAATAGAGACATTATCAAAACCATTTTGAGGGTTAGAAATTCCAGAGAGAGCTCATACCTGTCTTGCAATTGTGCACACAAATAATATGTGATTTATAGATTCCCCTACCAAACCACATAACTGGCATGTTTTACCTATATTGATACTTTTGGTGATCAAAGTATCCACCACCGGAAGAACATCATTGAGGGCTTTCCATAAGAATGTCCTGATTTTTGGTGCTCTTTTGAATGACCAGACCTCTTTTTTCAAAGGATTCATCGACGATTCAGCATTAGGTTTAGGTCAAAGAGGCTTTGTTTATGGTATATTTATCTCATCTCTCCATCTTTAATCCATTTATCCAACCACACATTCATACACTTACCATTACCAAATTGCTTTTCGATTCCCTGAACTAGAAGATCTCTTCCCCATAAGATACTCCTCCACCCGAAGAAGGGTCTCGTAGTGATGTTAGCCTCTAGAAAGTCTTGGGATTTGAAATACCTTGATTTTAACAGTTGGGATAATAGACTATTTGGAAACTGTGAGACTCTCCACGCTTGTTTTGCCAACAAGGCTTGGTTAAAACAAGTGATGTCTTTGAACCCTAACCCACCAAGATGGTTTGGCATGCACATTTTACTCGAGCTCTTCCAATGGATCTTCCTCTGGTTATCCTCGGAATTCCACCAGAAATTGGACATGGCCGAAGATAAAGATGAAATTGTGCATTTGGGTAACTTGAAACATGACATCGCATGAATCGGTTGAGCAAGAGCCACTGCTTTTAGTAAAATTTCCTTACCACCTTGTGATAAAGTTCTCGCAAACTATCCCGACATCCTAGATTGAAGCTTCTCTTGAATATATGCTAGGAGATCCTTTTTTGACCTATTAAAACATTCTGGGAGACCTAGGTCATTTCCTGTCCCTCCAATGTTGAAGATTCCAAATATCTGTTGAATGTTACTTTGTAAGAGCGATTCGATGTGTTTCCCAAATGTGATGGCCGACTTTTCCAGGCTAATTCTCTGACTTGATGCCATGCTATAGGTGTTTAAAATCTCATTGAAAACCTCTACTCGTAGTGTATATGCTTTGAAAAAGAAGAGACTGTCGTCCGCGAAGAGCAAATGAGTAAAAGTTGGACCCTGTCTGATGCGATAAGGGATCACCCTGTCTAATGCCTCCTCCCGGGTTGATTAAACTGAATGGTTGGTCATTGATTAGCACTGCATAGGAAACCAAAGAAACACAGACAAATATCCAATCAATCCAAATCCTATGAAAACCTAAACCAGTAAGAAGAGCTCTTAAAAAAAACCACTCAATCCGGTCATATGCCTTTGACATGTTGGATTTAACAGCAAGGAATGATTTTGAAACCGAGGGATGTGATTTGAAAGCGTGAATTAATTCATGCGCAATTAAAATGTTGTATGTGATATGACGTTCCGAAACAAAGGCAGACTGCATAGGTGACACAAGGTTTTAATCTCCTCACCATTACCTTGGAAATTATCTTATACATCACAGTGCAAAGACTAATAGGTCTTAAATCCATCATAAGGTTTGAGTTCTCCTTCTTGGGTATTAAACAGAGGTGAGTGAAATTCCACTCTTTAGGTAAACTACGTGTTGTGAAGAAGTTCTGAATCTCTGTCGTGACCTGATCTCCTACCACATTCCAATAAAGTTGATAGAAGAGGCATGTCATCCCGTTGTGACCTGGCGCACTCGTCGGACATATTGAGAATACTACTTCTCTTATTTCCTTTCTGGTTACCCTTTTTACCAAACACCTATTCATTTGTTCGGTAACTTTTAGCCTAAAATCTGCTAATATGCAATCAGCTGGAATAGGTGAAGAGGCCGTGAATAACTTGGAGAAGTACCTCACACCGACTTCACCTTTTGAAGCTTCAGAGAATTGCTTAAACCCATTTTCATTCAGCAGTTGTTCAATGGTTTTCCTTGACCTGTTTGCTGCCACCAAGGCATGAAAAAACCTCATATTACCGTCCCCTTCTTTAAGCCATTTAGCTCTGTTTTTTTGGCTCTAGAATAGTTCTTCCTGTTTGTATGCATCTGCCAAGTCAAACTTAAGCTTCCTAATCCGAGCAGTTGTTGGATGTACCGCATATTGTTCTCTTTTAAGAGCAAGTTGGCATAGGTTAATCTTTTCTTTTGAGTTGAACTGATTCTGTTTTTTCCACTTGCTAAGTTCCTTCCTACATCTTATGATTTTTTCAGAAACTGAGCTGATTTCACTAGTGTTGGATCACTCCATGCTTTAGATATTGCCTCTTTAACCTGAGGTTTATTCAAATCCTCTTATCAAACCTGAAAACTCCTCTGTACTCTTGTTGAGAAGACACTAACTTCATCAAAACCGGACGATAATCACTCCCACCCTTAAAGAGAAACGCTTGATTGGAGTTCGGGTAAGCGAAATGCCAAGCCTTGTTTCCGAACACTCTGTCAAGCTTGCAATGAACCCAATGACCATTACGCATTCCTTCCCAAGAGAGTGTATTCTCTGTTGCATTAAGTTATGATAAATGTCATGCCTCAATAGTCTCAGCAAAGGCTTGACAAGACAGATCTTTCCTCAGTGGTCCATCGACTTTTTCGCCCGGGTGTAATAAGTCATTGAAATCCCCTAAAACACACCATTTTTCACCCATATTTATGCCAATTCCAGAAAGTTTTTCCCATACTTTTGGTCTATTTGAACTGATTGGGGCCCAATATTCACAAGTCAAGTAAAAAACTTCATTACCATATATAACCTTGCAGTCTACAATATTTTTATCAACAGAACCAAAAGTCAAAGAGACTGAATTTTTCCAAAAGAGGGCTAAACCTTTGCTATACCCGACATGATCAACCATATAACTCCTATCGTAGCCCAACCAAACTTGCAAATCTCTTAAAACATTCCTATTATGCTTAGTTTCCATTAAATATAAGACCTCTGAAAAGTGCTGTTGACGCATTTCCTTTAGCCGCTGAATCGTCAAGTCTTGGGACTGTCCCAATCCTTGACATTTTCAGGATAGGATGCTCATACTTGATCCGACTGTCCCTCACTCGGGACTGCCTCTGATTTTGCTTTTTTCTTGGAGCTCCTTGTCGTTGTATTCTCTTCCTTGCCTTTTCTCTTCACAATCGAATTCAGATCAGCATCATCGTCATCTACCGTGATAGAGCTTTGCCTCACACAAACGGGTTTTGGTTTGTACCTTTTGGGATTCAGAACTCTTTTCCTGTAAGTGATCCATTTCGAACATGAACTTGCACCTTCTTTGGTACCCTTGTTCTCCCAGTATTTGTTACTTGTTCTTCCAGCTGAGAACTTGAAAGATTTTGCATTTTGTGTGCCTAAGTTGGAGGAGCTATCTACTGGGAAATAGAACTCCTTATCTGCGTTAATGGCATCAGCAAGCAGCTTGTTACTAGCAGGGATATGTGGATCTTTGGTGGATCTTTTTTCATGAGCCTGATAATCAAACACAATTCCTTTCCCTTTTTCCATGTCCGATGAGATCACCGGTGGAGCTTCAAGGCTCAGAGCAATCTTTCTTGTAATTGGATCTCTTTCAGCCTCAGCAACTGAAGATTTTGCTCCATCAATTCTTACTTCTTTATCTGTATTCGTAGCAGAAAGCAGATACAACCTCATTTCCTCCAAAGCCTCCTTAGCTATTTTACGTTTTCCAGTTACCTTGTTTACACCAACTTGATCCTCTGACAGCACACCAAAGAGGGGATCAGATGGTTTCAGAAACAGTTCTTTTTCCACCGCTTGAGCCTTATTCTTCTCCCTATAGAGGTGAGCATTCTACTTTCTCTGAGCAATAGGAGTGAACAATAGGTTTTTCGTGAATCAGGCTTTGGCATTGAAAGCAGAATTTTCTCGTAATGGAAGAAAAGCTCAACCTTTTCTCCATTTGGGAAATTCACTACTTTGGATTTTTTAGTAGTTTTGCCAAATCGAATTTGATCTTCATTCTCACAAAATCCCAAGTTTGTGCTTTGGACAGGTCAAAAGGCACCACGAGTACCTGACACAGAAGTTCACCAAGCATCGTGATAGTTGGGACCGCATAGTAGTTCATTGGCAAGTTCTGAATTTGTACCCACATAGATATGAACTGCAAGTAGTCCTCCAGTGGTTTCTCTAACCATCTCTCAGTAGCCAGAGTCCATTCATTGTATGAATGAACTCCTTTCTCCAAAATCTCCACGAAGTCATGTTCATTCTTGAAGATGAATTGGAATCTCTCCTTGGACAAGGCAACCCCATGGACCTTGCCCTCCTTTGCCATTTCCTCGGCAGATCCAAAATCAAACTTGACATGTTTTGAGTTTTCGGGTTTAGAATACGCCAACAATACTTAAGTGATTCCTTTCATTGGAGCAGTATTCTGGTAGGTTCGGGATGTTGAAAGATTCATCTTCTTTCTCCAAACTTAGGGACAACATTTTCCTATCCATCGATGTCGACATTTTCACAGAAATTGCGGGATTACTCCATTAACTTTTTAGGTTATTCACTCCGCCGCAAATGATATTACGGAACCCTTAAAAACCACCATAAAGCTCTATTTTCTGATAGACTAAAGACTCTATTAGAAAAAGAGAGTTCTAGGCTCACTCCAGAGAAACTTTTTGAATATCAGAGGAGGTTTAATAGTATAGGAATATTTAAACTGGGCTAGGGCCTATTTACTAACTGAATCAAAGAAGTTTATCCTTTTCCAAAGATGTGTCGATTTCATTGATAATTGAGTTTGGAGTATACTGCTTGAAAACAAAAAAGCATCTATAGAGTCAAACTTCTATGAATTAATAACTTGTCGACCATAATAGTTTTATTAATTTACTAGATTATGTCATGTACTATGCATTAATTACATTTTTGTAAAAATTTATTATGTATTTATAGCTATTTTTATTTATTCATAATATTTATATGTGATATTTGATTTTTTTTGTTTACTTCATAGTTTGATTGTATATATAAATTTATTAATATTATACAGATTTGATATATTAAAAATTAATTTATAATGATGACCGGTTGTTCGAACCAGGTCTAGCACAAGGAGCAAAGTCCACGATTCTGATTAAAAGAGGGAATATTGGGCAAGAATTCTTTTAGGGTTTTGGAGAACAAAAAGTGTATTGTGAATAGGATAGTTGCCGAGTACAGTATATTGCTTAATGTCTAGTTTCAAAAAGCGGATCCCCTCTTTGAAGGACCTACCCCTCTATTTATAGACCATAGATGCGGTTACAAAGTAGATTAGATAAAGGAAAATATACAAATTTCTAGATAAGACCGTATCTAGAAGATTCTTGCTAGATTTTCAGAAATTTTCCATGTCGGAATAGAAAATTTCCATTTCTTTGTTTGCTGACGTGTCATCCGACTTCCTTCAAGTTTCAACGCGCTTCCGAGAAAGAAATCTTCCGAGTTGAGACTTCAATAAACTTGCTGAATTTAAAATTTAGAATTTGGCCTATTGTTTCCGTGGACTGAAGTAGGATCTCAGATCCACCTCCAACAATTGTCCCCCCCAGACTCGGAAATCTATTGCCGAGTTTCTGAGTCGGGAAGTTCTACGCTTCTAGAATCTTTGGTCCACGTGTCACTCCGCAATTTGGTTATTTGAGGTGGTTTCCTCGGTTACTGTAAGTCATCATTTCGCACCGATTCGTTTTCCATTACTTTTCTATAAATACCGCTCCAGTTTCTTTACTTTCTACCTTCATTTGAGATTAATGAGGTAACTTCTCTCTCTTCTTTCTCTCTTTAATTTTAATTTCCAAGTTTCTGTACTTTTTATAATCCATTGTCATGGAAAGGGATAGATCTGAATCTAGTTCTGAGAATTCCGATTCCAGTTCTGATTCTTCTTCAACTTCTAGTAGTAGTAGGACCTACAATTATGTAGATGTGTATTTTTCCAATAGTCCGCTTAGTGATTTAGGTGATTGGTACGATGAACTCGATGTCGGGCCATCGATCATCAATTCAAAGAGACTTAAACTTTATGCTGCATGTCCCGAGATGGAAGATATTGATATTAAACTTTCAGACACTAGTGCCCGACCGTGGACTCCTCCAGATGGATATGTTGCCATCTATGACTGGTGGTTCACGGAATCCAAAGTGTAGTTTCCGATCCCAGATCTCCTCCCTAAGTATTGTTATGCTCGGAGGATTGCAATGACTCAGCTTGGTGTTTCTGGAGTTGCAAACATTGTGGGGG